>JAQSVH010136433.1:0-28918 GCA_029448705.1 Adansonia digitata | reverse complement strand
TACATCATTAATTAGTATATTTATTTTTCATAATCTTATTTTATATTTACATATATATATGTTTTTTATAGTTTTTTAAAATTTTATAATTGACAGGATTTGAATTCTTAATCTCTTTTTTTATAATAATTAATTTATTGAGTCAAGTTTATATTTGTAAAAAAAAATTTGTTATATTTAACATCAAAATCATATATTTCTAATAATAGCAACTTACAAATGCCAATCGAAAAAATCGAAAACCTGGTCAATTCAATTTGCTGTCTGATTTTAAAATCATATGGATTTATTATTAGACTTTGCGCAAGCACTATGTGGGTGGGTAGTTTCTTTAGCAAAATAGTTATATTTTAATAAACATATGTTGTCTTTAGGTAGTTTTTTAATATAAAAGGATATCTTTTGGAAATTAACATTGAGACTTGAATTTTAGTGCTTATAATTTTCTTTAAATTATGATCTTTTGTAAATAAAATTTTTTTTTAAGATTTAATGATTTGTCATATGAAAAAATTATTAATGTAAAACAAATTGAATTGGTTGGATTATTTGGAGAAAAAGATGCCCTTCTGTATATCCACACCTATTAAGTAAATGAAGGTGATTCTATTTCAAAAAAAGAAGAAGAAAAAGAAAAATATTATAATTTAAAATTAAGTATCCTTAATATTCATAAAATAATTTTATGTTAATTATAGAAGGTAAATATTTCAAATTATTTATTTATAAATTGTATAATCAAATACATTTAGAAATTTTGATTTTCAAAAATATAAATTAAAAATATATTATAATTTAGTTTAAATATCCTTTATAGTAATAAAATAATTTTATGTAAGAATTATTTATTTTTGTTAATGTTTTAAATTATTGTTTACTAAATTGATTAAATAATTATAGAGATAAAAATATATAACATAATAATTAAACATAGAACAAACAAACAAATATTGTATTTTTATTTCCCTTTTGGTTTTTTAAAAATCAAGCAAATAGTAAAAAAAAAATTAAAGACCTAATTGGAAGACATTTTTCATTAATTTTATATTAATTATAAAAGTTAGATATGTGAGAATTATTTATTTTCATTAATTTTTAATTATTGCTAACTAAAATGATTTAATAATTATAGAAATAAAAACATATACATAATAATTAGAAAGCTAATAAATAAAAAAAATAATTGTATTTTTATTCAAATAAACAAAAATTAAAAAAATAATTATTTGTTTTTTAAATAAATAAAAATTTAAAAAAAGAATTGATTAAAGTAAATCCCTTAAAATAAGTAACGGAATTAGAGTTTAAATTGAATTATTATAATAAATTATGAAAAATATTTCTATTTGTGGACAACTTTTAAAGTAATGTATAGATATCCAAATTATCAAATTCAATATGAACAAACAACTTCTTTTCATTATACAATATATGACACAAAATTAAGAGTTATTTAAATAGTGTCAATTGGACCTAGCAATTTTGGATAAACATTTTTATACAATACAACACAATATGAAAAAAAAAAATTAAAACACAAAATGATGTGAAAAATAATTTAAACACAACACAAATTAATAAACGTGTCAAAATCTACATAAAATCAATTATTAATATATCAAAATTTATTTAAATATATAGTACGTTGAGTACAATCATGAAACAAAAAAATAACACAAACATGAACACAACAAGCCATGACACAAAACTTGGAGTTATTTGAATAGTGTCTATTAAATTTGATAATTTCAAACAAAATATGATTATACAATACAAATATAATATAAAAATATAATTAAAATATGATACAACATAAAAACAAAAATAAAAAATCAATAACACAAAATAATTTAAAAAAAAAAAAAAAACAAAACAAAACTTGTTACAAACGTGACAACCTTTGGTGAACCAATCACCTTAAAATTGAGGAGATTGATTTAATCTTCTAAGCATCTATAGATAATTGTTAAAAGTGGGATACAGCAATCTACATTTCCCTTGTTTGAGGTCAAAATTGGACCAGCCACTGTCTGCACACACTTGCAAATACTTACTTATTTTCTTCTAATTCTCCCTTTTTAGTTATTTGCCTCCACCAAAATATTTCAATCATGTTGACAGTCTGATTGATATGATCATTATGTTATATAGTGGAGGCCCAGCTTGACCAGACCCAGAAGTAATGAACAATGATCATACAGTTATTTGGTACTTTCCTTTTTTATTTGGTTTACAGTTGTATATGAAATGCCTTTGGATTCTTCATTACGGAGAAGATAACTTTATATATACTTTATATATATTGCACCTCCTCACCTCACAAATTACTGAGAAAAAATATATAAAAAATTTTCTTTTTTTTTTTGTTTTCATTATTTTCGTTTCTTTTGTTGGTATTTAATTATTATTATCATTGTCGTGAAATAAACAAATAGCAAAAAAAAAATAAATAAATAAAATTTGTTGTGGAGTTTGATGACTTCAGAGAATTCACGTACAATATAATGATAGTGATCTGTATTAATAATAAGTGAGAACATGGGCCTTTTCTTTTTATTAATAGGTATATATTCTTGTAGGGTTGTAATTAAGTAAAATAAGATATAGCAGGGATTCAAAGAGAAGAAGACTAGAGCAAAACTTGGAAAAACAAGTACGATAGAAGGCAATAGTGATAAAGGTTGTAAATGGCTAAAGAACGTGAAAGTCAAGGTGGTTGTAAAAATTGGAAAAATAATATCGTTATAGAGAATTCCTAATAGCTAAAAGTTTCCCATATTGTTAAAAGATCCCAAATGAAAAATTTTGACGACTATTTATAGGCTTCCTAAAGAATTTACAAGGAGTGGTTACAGAGAGAGTGGTAAGTTATCAGGAGACCATAAACTTAAAATTAGCAGAAATCATAGGTAGTGGGAGAGAGCAAGGGAGCTTGCTAAATATACTGAATGGAATGGAAGCAATGTGCAAGTTACACCCTTAGGAGTATTCTCGTCACAAGCAGTGAAGAATGGTGGTTACATGACAGCACATTTGAGAGTGCTGTCAGTTCAATGGGAAAAAGAAGCATTAGTGTTTTAGGGAAATATTAAGAAGAAAATTTCTTAACACTCTTTATATATCTAAGCCTCCAAACCATACTCTCTAGGATATCTTAAATGTGAAGCAAACCCAAGACTCCTGCCAACCTTTTGAGGTTAACTCTATAGTCTTCACATAGTTGTGGATTTTGCTAGTTGTAGACACCTAATTTTATCTAAGCCTCTATGGACTACATTTAGGCATTTCAATCATCATGAAAGTCATTTGCCCATGCCTGGGATTAACATGGATCATCCCAAATTGAGGTAAAGTGATCGAAGAGCCAAAATAGAACAAAACATGTAAAATAAACCAAGGTTATCAATACCTTGGCTTCAACGGTCAAAATTTTAAACATTAGGGCTTATATCAATACCCACTGTCAATATAGGGGCTAGGCAATACTAAAGTTTGATGTTGGGCACTAATGTATCGATACATTGTCTAAATTATCAATACTTCATGGCATTATATCGATATATTGGCACTAATTTGGAAAATTCAAGCTATTTATTTCAAAATTTTCATACATTTTTCCTATGACTTTTTCTATAATTGTTGCTCCAAAAATTATGCAAGTTGAGGATGGGCCATGTTGGATGTTATTTGAAATAAACCTAGGTCCATTTATGCATTTATTTTACTTTTTGCACCTTATTTCATTTTATAGCAAATTGGGTCTGTTTTAATTTAATTAGGTATGGCCTAACAAGAAAAATGATGATAGGATTTGAGGATATTTCATGAGATAATTGCATTAGGGCAAGGCAAACTTGGCCCTTAGAAATGGTATTCTTGTTATTTGGAGAGATAAAAAAATGAATAGCGTAATAAGAAGCTTTATTGCTCTCAAATTAAAGAATCCTTAGCTAATAGAAATTAGACAACTAGGCAACGAGGACCAATTTTTAATCAAATTTGCAACAACAATGCCCTTAAAGGGGGTTTACTCAGCCAAGCTCTCCATTTCTTCATTTTTCACTAATGCTTTCCCATTTTGCAATGCTAGAAACAATTTCAGCAAAAAAAAAAAAAAGGAAAAAAACCCAAGAAAAAGCTAGGAAAATGGGAAAGCAAGAAGAAAATCCTAAAGCTCTATGGTAAATCTTCTATCCATTATTTTTTTTAATTTATTTATGTGTCTTTGAACATGAGCATGCCAATTTAGCCACCTTATATGTTTAGCCATTACCTTTTCTAAGACTCCATGCATTTTGCTTTTGATTCGCATGATCTTGATGTGGTTGGATGCAACTTTGGGTAAACCCATTTTGGTCTCCATGTTTCGGTCAAGCTTGTGTTTAGCATAGTGACGTGTTTGCTTCATGATGTGGATGAATATTAGATGTTTCATGCCATGTTTATGTTTATTCTTGAATGTCCTAACTTGTTTTGATGATATATGTCATTTGGCATGCTTTAGTTTAGGACATGTTTAATGAAATGCCTTTACATTCATGCCATAATATGATTTTACTAATTTGCTTCTATGTTGATATGCTAGGTTCATGAGATGTTTGATGAAATGCACGTTTAATTTAAGTGCTAAAAATCTGATTTTTAAACCTCAACATAATTTATGGTTAGTTTAAATGATAAACTAACTATAGGTTATATTTCCACCATTTGATGTTATCAAACTTAAGGTAAATTAAACCTTAAAGGATCAATGGCTAGAAAAGCAAGAATAAATCTATTTTTGAACCATCTCAGATTCATTTGTTAAGCTAATTAATCTAAAGCCTTGCCATTGATTCTTACATGATTGATTGTAGGCAATATTGTATGGTAAATGGCTACTATTCTAAGAGTTCTGTAGAAAATGGCACTCTTATGCCTTACATGTGCCTAAGATAGGCCTTCGAAGAAAATTGTTATGGTAAAGAGACAAATAGCATTTGAATGCTTCATAGCCATTTCGCTATATTTCATCGACTTATGATATGGTTAATGAGTCGTTCAGGTGCCACGACCTCATGGACCAGAGATGGACACATTAAAATACTGTTATAGACCCTCCCATGTTTGGGCATTCAAATGTTAAAAGTCATAATTCACACCTACGTAAACAAAAACCACTGCTCCCTTATTTTTAGCTACGGCAATAGTAGTAGGTAGGATTAAAAATTTGTTTTCATGAACCAAATGATATTCTAGAAAATTTTAAGGATTTCTGCCTCAAATAACTTTGAATTAGCTTTCAAACAAGCTCTTGTATGCAATTGTTTAAGTTTGTACAAAGGGGTTATGAATTTCCAATCGTGGTGTTATTTGGAAGCCCCAAACCTAGTGACCAGCACCCATATATGCCATTTTCGACCCACCAAAGGATTTTTCTTGAACTTTAAAATATTTTTCCATTACAATACATTGAATCACCCTTTTAACAATGTATCGTTTGTGACTTTTCAAGTTTGAACAAATCCATAGTGATTTTCCCAAAGATCACTGTGCCAATTCCCCTATTTTACTGTCAATGTTGCATTTAAAAAATATTTTCACCTTAGGAACGATTTTCTAATAATTTCCCACCATTTTTAGATAAGCCTTAATTAATTTACCTTTCCAACAATGTATCATTTGCCTTGTTTAAGGTCTATTTAAATTGGGACTAAATTTGAGAAGCCTGATAGCAAAAGCTATCCTATATTTTCCAAAATTAAACACAAATCAAGACTTCCATATTTTTATTATTCCAAGGTGTCACTGAAGGTTTCTAAGTAATGCATAGGTTATTTAAGACTCGGTTCAAGGATCCATGATCTTTGGAAAAATAAAATTTAAGTTTTTTTTAGGAATTCATCCATAATTTAAATATCAAAATTTTGCCTTTTTCTTCAAAACTACCCAAACTATATCGTTTTACACCAATTATCAATTTTTTTTTTTACTTTCACCTATTTAGGTTTTACAACCTTGTTTTCAATATCTCCCAAAATCAATTTTTTCTCTTTCATGATTTTTCAAAATTTACCTAATCATTATTATTATTATTATTATTATTATCTTTTCTTCTTTTTGAGGACCGGGTTATCGAGATGAATAACTCACTTAACTTTAAACCTAAATTGTTGTTACGAAACAACTATTTATTTTAGAGTCACCACCAATCTATTTCGACTAGGTAAGATTAGTCACCTACAGAGTTCATATTTTGAGGGTTACAAAACCCTTAAAAACAAACTTTGCGATGTACGATAATACCAGATATCATGTAAAAGGGTCTGAGAGTAGGTTACAATCATGAGTAAGGATCGATCCCTCTCATGATGCCCGATAATTGATACCTTATTAATCACGTGTTAATTTAAATTTCAATTTTTATGTGGTTCCAATATTTGACATATAATTATAATTTTTTATTTCAAAATTTTTTTAAAACCCCAAATTTATATTTTATATGAGAAAACTAGGTTTTTAATATTTTTTGAAAATCAAAATATCTTTCATACCCTATCGAAGGATTAAAGGAACACGAAAGGTTTTACCATTATTTTTCACATCCCACTGGAGAGCCAAAGGAATACAAAAGGTTTTAGAAACCAAAATATCTTTTGCACCCCTTGGAGAGCCATAAGAATACAAAAGATTTTATTTTTAAGAAATTCATAAAAAATCTCGATTTTCTTGCTTTTAAAAAGGATATACATTTGTTAAAATAATCCATGAGGTGACTTCCATATTCTGGCAAGCACAGCTATGGATTACTTTGACTTAGGTATATTGCCTTGATTTTTTGAAATTTTTTTATTTTATCAAAAATAATAAAAACTTATCTCATGACTAAAACTTGGTCAAAAAAACCAAAATATCCTAAATGCACCTGTGACATGAACGTATCTCGGTAACCCTAAAGGATGAGGTTCTATGGTATACTATTATAATGTCCCTGAGATATACCTTTGATGTGAAAGTATCCCATTAACCTAAAGGACTCGATGACATCATAAAAGAACGAAAATATTCCTACTATTCACCTTCAACATGAGAGCATCCAGCGATCACATAAGACTTAGTTCTAAAGTAAATTATTAAAATGTCTCTAAGGAATACCTGCAACATGAAAGCATCCTAATAACTCTAAAGAATTTGATAAATTCATAAAAGGACTAACTTATCCCTATTATGCACCTTTGACATTGAAGTATCCCAATGATCACATATGAGTTAGTTCTAATATCAACTGCTAAAATGTCCCTACGGTATACCTTTGATGTGAAAGTATCCTAATAGTCCTAAATGACTTGATAACTTTATAAAAAGATGAACCTATCCCTATTATGCTTATTCGACATAAAAGTATCCCAGTGATCATAAAGGACTTTGTTCTAAGGTAAATTACTAAAATGCACCTAAGGTTTACTTAAAACGTGAACGTATCTTGGTAATTCTAAAGGACTAAAAAGTTATATGAAATGACAATTAGACCCTAAATGGGTAACTTGGAAGTCAAAGATGACATAATTATAAAAATTACAACTAGGTCCCTAAATTTCTCAAAATTACAGTTTAGCCTAAAATGGCTAAAAATACTAAAAATATTCCTAGAATGACCAAAATACTGCAAATGGGTAATTAGATATGAGAAATGATTGTTTAGACCCTAAAATGCAAGGTTTCACCTAATGAACTCCTAACTTTTCTAGCTTGTAATTTAGTCCTTACATGAAATAAAATACAAAATCAAATATCAAACACATCAAAATCAACATGAAAACATACCAAATATCACCAAAAGCATTTGACCAAACACCCTTGGCCTTAGAACAATTTTTCCACTATTTTACAAACAAGTCCCTAAACTTTTTAAAATTACAAAAAATCCCTAATGGATTAAAATGTATGAAATGCATTCAAACAAATTAAAAATGCATGAAAGATGCCTCTAAAGGTCCATGAAGCATTCAGCCAAGCTTGGATGGCCTTCGAAAATTTTTTACAAATTTTGCATTTAGTTTCTAGAATTTCCATAATTAATAAAATAGCACCACAAAGTCAAAAAACATTACCAAATCACACATATGTGGTTCAGCCAACTTGGATATACCCATCCAAAAGCCTTAAAAATTTTGGAAAAAATTTTTTTAAGCCTTGCAATTTTCAAACTTTACATAATAATCCAAAATGTCAAAAAAAAATGGAAAATAAAGTTTCATCAAAGGCCACAATCATGATCAACAATCAAGAAAAAAAATTTTCTCAACATTGATACATGAATAATCAACATATATCCTAATTTCTACCAAGTTCACATCATCATCAATATATATATAGATATGAAATCATGAAAAATAAACATATAAATATTTTTTTATCAAGTATCCGCATGGAAATGCCAAGGAAAACAATATAATCATAAACAAATGTACATGATAAAATACACAACATATCAAGAACAATATGTTTTCTTGATGCAAATTAAATTTTTGTTGAGAAAAAAAATCAAATCTAACATCTAAATCAAGAAATTGCTCATGACTTTCAACACTTGACCTTTCAACATAGATCAATATCCATGAGGACAAGTGATCATCAAGCTCACTAAAAGGAAGAAAAATGATTGAAATGAATAAAAATCAAAGTATTTGAATTGAAATTACATTGAAAACTTGAAAATTTTGAAAATTTTTAAATAAAAATACCAAATTTTGCAATGAAAGCCATTCCCCTTCAAATGAACATTTCCCTCTTATTTATAAGGGGGAGAATCGATCAAGGGGGGATGAAATCCCACTTGGCCAAAAGTCTTGCTTTTCATTTTTTTTTGGTTTTTATCACTTTTTTAAATTTTGTACTTTTTTATAAGATTTAGTTAAACATTTTTGTCATTTTGCATGAGTCATCATGCATGACTCATCATCCAGAATATGGCTTTTATAATGGTAAGGAAAAAAATCTAAATTAGATAAAAACAAATTATATGGATTAAATAGGCTTGTTGGGCTTGTTAGAAAATGAAAATAGGCTTATTGGGCTTGTTGAAAAGCTAATGGGCTTATGGACCCATTAGAAAAATTAATAGGTTTGAAAACCCATGAAATAGAAAAAATTTGGTCCATTAAAAATAAAATTAATAAAGTTTTCATATAAAAATTTCAAATTAAATTTTTAAGAAATTTTATGTGAAAAAAAAAGGCAATTAAAATTTTCAAACTAGTAAAAATTTACAAAAAAAAATCCTTACAGAAGAAAATTGATATTCAATAAAATGAATTTGAATTTCAAAAAACTATATTCAAGCTATTTTATTGAAATATTTGAAAATATTTCAAATTCTAAACTCTAAAAAATTTTACAAAAAAAATTTATAGATAAGAAAAGTTTATATTTGAGAATCAAGAAAATTTCAAAAAACGTCCAAAGTTATAAAAATGGATTAAATTCAACATATTAATCAAAATATTAATTTATAAAAATAATAAAGATAAAAATATGAAAACCGAAACAAATTTTACTGCAAAATTTCATGAGCATGACATTCGCAATATTGTGAAAAATTCAAACTTAATAACCAAATTTGACAACTTTACATCTCATAGTATAAAATGCCAATACGAATTTCTATCCTGAATATTTTTTATTTTTTAGAGTGAGTGCTGGCATAAATACTACGAAGGTATCGTTGAATATATAAAACTATCATCTTCCAAAATTTCATGAAAAAATTATGAAAAAGTTCTAAAAATAAGGAAATTTGGACGTGACATCATATGCAAAAATGAATTTCAAATTTTGAAAAGGAAATATTTAAAAACTAATTTTTCTTTTGCATATTCATGGTTTTTTACCTGAGGTTTATTCTCTATGAACCTCGAAACTACACGTTTTTTCATGATGTGCATATGTGGCCATCTAGGCATGATGAAATAGGTTATGAAAATGCCCAGTCCACCTAGAAAAGGTTGACCCTTACAGAGATGGTTGCCTAATTTTTAATTTTGGATATTTCACGATTACTAAAGAAAGGGCTCAGACGAAATTAGGTATCTATAGTTGCCCTTCTTTGGCCATTGCTGAGAATTAAGAATAGGACAAAGACTAAATAGACATGATTTCATTTAGGCCATGACAAGCCTTTTTACAAGAAGTTTTTTTATCTAACCAATTACACTGGGTTTTCACATTTTATTACAAATTTTGACTATGCTGAGGCCATTAGCTACTCTTGGGCTTTCAAATTTTAATGCCAATTTCAACAAGGGAGAAACCCTCAACTACTTTTAGGCTTCCAATATCTTGGTGCCAATTTTGACTAGGTTGATTCCATTATCTACTCTTAGGCTTTTCAAATTGGTGCTAATTTTGACTAGGCCGAGGCCATTATGTACTTTCAGGCTTTAAAATTTTGGTCCCAATTTCAACATGGGTGGAACCATCAGTTACTCTTGGGCTTTTAAATTTTGGTGCCAATTTTACTATCGAACCATTAGCTATTCTTGGGCTTTTCAAAGTTTTAGTGGCAATTTCGACTAGGTTGATGACATTATCTACTTTTGGGCATTTAAATTTTGGTGCTAATTTTGACTAGGACTGAACTATCAGATATTCTTGGGCTTTGCAAGTTTAGGTGCCAATTTCGACTAAGCTAATGCCATTAGCTGCTCTTGGGCTTCCATTTTATGCAGGCTAAATTCATTGGTTTTCTACCAAATGAAGAGAACCTAGAAAAACTTGGCTTATTGTTTGCTTAATCGGATGAAGCTAACTTAAATCTTACTTTACTACATTTCACACGATCGAATGAAGAGGACATCTTACTCCATTTTTTGTATCTAAGTGAAGATGACAAAGAAAAAATTCATCGATCTTTTTGCTTAATTGGATGAAGTTGACTTAAATCCTATTTCATCTACATTTTGTATAATCAAAAAAAGAAGACATACTATTCTACCAGTTTTTAACTTTGTGAAAATGACTAAGAATAACTTCGTTGACCTTTCTGCTTAATGAGATGACATTGACTTCAATCCTACTTTATCTATATTTCACATGATCGAATAAGAAGGACATTGAATTTGAATATCACAGGGGTTAATCTTTTTATATGTTGGTAAAGACTCATCAATCCGAGCCTTATTGTTGCCAATTTCTTTTCTCTTTTAAAGGCTTCAAATTTCATCATTGAATACTTGTTTTTAAAATAAAAAGTTTTGAATGCTTCGAACATCACCGTCAAAGTTTTTTTTTTTAAATAAAAACTTTTGAATGCTTCAAATATAACCATCGAAGACTTGTTTTTGAAATAAAACTTTTAAATGCTTAGAATATCACCATCAAAGACTTTTTTTTGAAATAAAAACTTTTGAATGCTTCAAATATTACAATTGAAGACTTGTTTTTAAAATAAAAACATTTAAATGCTTCAAATACCATCATCTAAAACTCATCTTTAAATCAAAACTTTTAAATGCTTCGAATATCACTATTGAAGATTGGTTTTTGAAATAAAAACTTTGAATGCTTCAAATATCACCATCGAAGACTTGTTTTTGAAATAAAAACTATCTCAAAGACTCATCTTTAAATAAAAACCTTTGAATGTTTCGAGTATCACCATCTAAGACTGATTTTTGAAATAAAAACTTTTGAATGCTTCAAATATCACATTGAAGACTTGTTTTTGAAATACAAATTTTGAATGCTTCGAATATCACCATCAAAGACTTTTTTTTTTGAAATAAAACTATAGAATGCTTCGAATATCATCATCGAGTACTTGTTTTTAAATAAAAACTTTTGAATGCTTCGTATATCACATTGAAAACTGGGGAATGTGTAATTATTCTATGATTCATGCAATTGCAATTACTTAAGTATGCAGTGATTCCAAAGATGATGACAATATTTGAAGAAATCAAACAATGAGTATGTGCAAATTGCTAGTTTTGATAATGATGCAAATGCTTATGAAACGATGCAAATACAAGTATTAATGAAAAGGTACATGCATGAGAAATTATATAAATGCCAATAGCACCTAAATGGTGCAGATGATCTTAAAATGATGCAAATATCAAGTATCGGATGAAGCATATGCTATGGATGATGTGGAAATCAAAACTTTATTTGATCCTCCCATGCTTTAGGTGTCACAACATGGCCCGAATACAAATCTCGACTAGCCTGACTTAAAAAGCATATACACCTCTCGTTCCTATATATATATCTACATATCATTATTCTTTTATTTTTGAGGGCCATATAATTATTATTTTTCTTATTTTTCATGTTTGAGGACAAGTCGTAAAGGTGAATTGTTAACCTGACTTAATCCTATAGAGTGGTTGCAAAACAACTACTTTTTTTGAAGTTGCCACCAATCTATTTTGCCTAACTAAGTTGGTAACCTATCAGAGTTCTTATTTTGAGGGTTATGAAACACTTAGAAACAAAATTCAAGGTCAACGTTGATACTAGAGATCATGTGAAAGGATCCGAGAGTCGGTTACAATCATAAGTAAGAATCGTCCTTCTCATGATGACCAAAAAAAGGTACCTTATTAATTATGTGTTAATTTAAAATTTAATTTTTATTCGATTTCACTATCTGATATTTAATTATATTTCCTATATATAATATTTTACAAAAACAAATTTATTATTCTATATGAGAAATTAGGTTTTAATATTTTTTTCAAAATCAAAATATCTTTCACACATTTTCGAAGAACTAGAAGAAGAAGAAAGTTTCTATTATTCTTTTTCGCACCCCACTGGAAAGCCTATGGAATACGAAAGGTTTAAGAAATCAAAATATCTTTTGTACCCAGCTAGAAAGTCAAAGGAATACAAAAACTTTTATTTTTTCAAAAATAAAAAAATCTCATTTTTCTTTTTGAAAAAATATCTCGTTATTAAAATAATCTATAGGAACCCTTTTATATCATCAGAAAAATCCCATGTACTATTTTCACTTGGAGACATTGCCTTAATTTTACAAATTTTAATTTTATTAAAAATATAATTAAAAACTAAAATTACCTTATAAGTCAATTTAAACGAAAAATACTAAACTCGACTTTGAGCATTTGAATATGGTTGATAATATCAAAATGTCCTTTGGAGTACTTTCGACATGAAAGTATCCTATTAACTCTAAAAGACTCGATTTTAATGTAATATTACCAAAATGCCCTAGGGTATACCTTCAACGTGAAAGTTTCTCGGTACCCCTAAAGGACTCAAAAATGATCATAAAAGATAAACTTAACCCTAATTCACACCTTTGTAATGAAGGAATCCTGGTGATTACATTAGACTCGATTCTAAAAAATTACTAAAATGCCCTTAAGGACTACCTTCGTTTTGAAAACAATCTGATAACCATAAAGAACCTAGAAATTATAAGAATGATAATTTTACCTTAAACGGGTAATTAAAATATCACAGATGACCTAAAATGTAAAAATTATAATTAAGCCCCTAAACTTTTCAAAAATTATATTTTAGCCTTAAAATGACTAAAAACGCAAGAACTATTCTTAAAATGACCTAAATAGGCTCAAAGGGTAATTTAATATGGAAAAAACCATTTTGACCCTATAAAACATGGATTTACTAAATGGACACAAAACTTTTCTAACTTTACAAAATAATCCCTACATGAAATTGAATAGAAAATCAAATGTCAAATATGCAAAAAATCAAAACAAATATCTAGCCAAGCACCTTTGGCCTTAGAACAATTTATTTCATTTTTGCTAACAAATCCCTAAGCTTTATAAAATTGCAAAATGCTCCCTAAAAAGATTACAATTCATGAAACACATTTAAACATGTCAAAATAAGCATGAAAACACCCTTGAAGGTCATACTAAAGATTCTACCGAGCTTAAATGGCTAAGGAAAAATTTTTGCAATTTTTCCAGTTTGGTCCCTATATTTCACAAAATAACATAATAGGACCAAAAAGTCAAAAATCATCACTGATAAGCCAAACAAGATTCCACCAATCTTAGATATAACCATCCAAAACCTTAAAAATTTTAAAAATCCTATTTTAGGACACTTATAATTTTCAAACTTTGCAAAATGATCTTAAATGTCATAAAAACATGAAACAAATTTCATTTCAAGCCGTATTCATTTTTGGTCAAGCTCAAAATAATCAAGAACAATTATTCTCTCAACACAATTTCTTATGTTATAGTTTTTCCTAAGCTCAGATTATCACCAACATGCATGAAATTATGAAAAATAGGCATATAACCATACTTTATCACATATTCACGTAAAAACACCAAGGAAAATAGTATCATATCAGCATATTCACATGATAAAATAAACATATTAACAAAAACATATTTTCTTGATGAAAATCAAAGTTTTGTTAAAAAAGAAAGAAAATCAAATCTAGAAACAAAATCAAGAAATTTGATCATGGCTTTTAGACTTGACTTTTAAACATGAATCAAAATTCATGAGCATAAATGATCCCTAAGCTCACTAAAATGAAGAAAAATGATAGAAAGTATTGAAAAATGAACAGAGTCACAAAATGTTAAGATAAAATACCTTAAAGCTTGATGAAATTTGCTAAAACTTGAAAATAAGCAAGCAAAATGGCAAAGTTTCTTCATGAAAGCCATTGTTATGAAATGAAAACTTTCGATTCAGCCAAGGTTGGTTAGAAACCCCCTTGACCAAATTTTCAAGCTTTTTTTCTTTTTATTTTATTATTTTTATGATACTTTCTTAATTTTTTTCTTTTTGATAAAGACTAATTTAATAGCTTTTGGCATCTTATATCACTCATTATATATAAATCATCATCATCTGGAAGCCTCTATGTGATATTTAGTTGATAAGTAAAATTATATCAAAAAAATAATCGAAAAGATTAAATTGTAACAAAATAATTATGTATTTGAAATAAAATTTTATATAATCAATTCAGTTAAGAATTTTAATCAAGACAAAGGCTTAATTAATCTATAATTTTTTATGTAAGAAAAATATCATTAAAAATTTCAAACTCGTAAAAATTTTATGAGAAAACGCTTACCAGGGAAAGTTTTTAATAAAAAAGAACTGAAATTTCAAAAATTTATATCCAAAATATTTTATTGAAATACATGAAAAATTTTACAACTTTAAATTGTGAAAATTTTTATTAAAAATGCTATTGATAAAAAATATTCATATTTTGGAGACAAAAACTTTTTAAAATACATTCAAATATTTATAAAAATGACTTAAATTTAAAATATTGTTCAAAATCTTAATTTAAATTAATTACAAAATAATAATGATGAAAATTTGATATCTAAAATAAATTTTATCTAAAAAAATTCACAAATAAAATACTTGCAATGTCGTGAAACATTGATAATTAAATACTAAAATTAACAATTTGACACCTCGTATCATAAAATGACAATATGTATTTTTTTTGAATATTTTTAATTTTTCAAAATGATAAATATTATAGAGGTATCGAAAAAATTACGATGGTTGACCGGTCATTTTTTATAAAAAATCTCAAAAAAATCCTAAGAATTGAAAATTTGATTGTGATATTATTTACAAAAATGGATTTCAAAATTTCAAAAGAGTAAAGATAAAAACCAATTTTTTGATGCTAAATATTGTATAAGTATTGATAAAAATAAACGATAATAAACTCCTAAAATTTAACAAAAAGATCTCAAAAAATTTCTAAAATTAGAAAATTTGTCCGTGATATCATATGCAAAAATAAATTTCAAAATTTGACAAGAGAATATTAAAATATTAATTTTTTTTCTTGAATATTCATCCTCTTTATCTGAGATTGATTTTTTACATTTCTCAAAATTGCACTTTTTTCGTCATGTGCATACAAAGCCATTTTGGTATGAGTAAAGTGGTTTTGAAAATGTCTAGCCTGCCTGGAGGAAATAGACCTCTTCTAAGTTTATTGCTAAATTCTCAATCATGGATATTTAAAACTATAAGAAAAGAGGGCTCAGACGAAATTAGGTATGTAAACCAGGAAAGGTTATTCCCTTTTTCAATCTTTTCGCAACATCTTGCCATAATGAATTCAATTTTTTATCACATCTTTACCTTTTCATGGGTCAAATATTGTCTTGATACCATCCTTCAACCAGGAAAACCTTTGACTGTTTTCTTGACACTTTTCAAGTTTTGTTTTCAAATAATTATCTCATTGAAAAAATGTATCTTGTTTAAAACCTCTAGGCTAAAAGTATGTGATGTTCAAATCTTTTGAATAATAATAATCTTTTGTTGAAAAAATTTCTAAAATAACAGTCTGTTTTTTTTTTAAAATATGTTAAAATACTTAGAAAAAAAGTTGGGTTGGCCTAAAAATTTCAAAGTGGATAGGATAAATACCCTATTTTCTTAGGAACAATTAGATTGGGTTATATGAAGTATGAGTTTCTTTGAAAATCAAACAAATTTGATGTCCGTTTAAATCTTCTAACTATTAGCACTTTGACAAGTACCAAGACTGACCATGAATGGTTTAAGAACAAAAGGTCAAGTCAAAAATGGGATGGATTTAATTTTTGGAATGGCTGTGTTCAATTAGGTTGACTTAAGGATTATTAAATGTCCTCAGGTTTCTTCAAAATGGTTTTTCCTTTGCAACATTATAGTAATTCCCATAGGTCATACTAGCAATTTTTTTTGTTTCATTCTAGATTGCCCATTTATGGGTTTTCACCCTAAAGCTTCATTTTTTTCATTTTTTAATTGATTGCCCCATCATGTTCTTGAGAACTTAAAAATATCCAAAAAGATGAATTTTTAAAGAGCTTTCCAAGAATGGCTTGGCAACTCAAAGAGCTATGCTGATTTAAATGGACTTTAAAGGTAGCTAACATAGGCCATATTTCATGGTTTAGAAAGAAAAGATAGATAGGCCCAAATCAAATGTTTAAGGGTAATTGAATCAAAGATCATTTCCCTTTAGAAGAATTCCTATCCGACTTATTTCTCTGTGTTAAGTTTTAAGTTTCTTTTTATTTCATTTACCTTATTCTCTTTGTTTTTCCTATTTTATTCTCTTTTCTTTTTCTTTTTTAACCTTTCTTTTTTTCTTTTAATTTTTTTTAAAAGAAATGTAAAACTTGAACTTTAATTCATCTTCATTCTTGCCCCAATGGGATTTTTCCTTTTGATTTTGAAGCTTCGCTTTACCTTGCCCCCTAATGTGGGGTGATCATTGATTAGGCTTTAAAGAAATAATAAATCAGTAGACTCAAAAGGGATTGTAAAGGGAATACTTTTTTGTATTCATTAAAGAATAGACAAAGATGGCCATTTTTTAGTTCAAACCAAGCCATTTGAATTGACAAACATTTCTCCATGATTTGAAATCTTTTGAGTCAATAGCATGATGTTGCACTTAATTTTTTAAAAATGTTTTTTTTTCTTTTTTTTCTTCTTTTCTCCTCTTTTCTCTTTTTTTCTTTTTTATGTTTTTTTTTCAAAAATTAATGTACATTTCCTTTTTAGTTTATCACCAATGGGAAATCAAGTAATGCAAGGATTCATGTTTGCAAGAAAAATTATGTGCTTGATTCTTCAAAATGTGAAGTGATAGGTAGTGGGTTATATTTACAATGATCAGAAAGAAGCAGGACACAAAGATTTTGTTAGGATATGGGGGTAATTTTGTTATATAGTTATGCCGGCAATAAAATAAGTAGTTATTGGCTTTTTAGTTATGGTCACAAAATTTTATGTTTTAAAAACCTGAAAAAGAATTTGAGCATAATCTTGGCACATATCCAATTGCCATAATTAAGTTCACTAGAAAGACATTTCATTTATTTGATTTTCAAATAAACTCCTATTAGAAACTTTATTCTATCATTCCTTACCTAGGGAGTCATGGTTTGAAAATTTTAAAGTTACTTCCATAAAGTATTGGTTTTTTCAAATGATCATGGTTTTTTTTATAGGGAAATAAATACAAAGGTACAAGCTTATTTTCAACATTGATCATTAGTATTCTCGGGACTTTTCATCATCATGCTTTTGAAAATTTTCTTTTTTCTTGGAAACATTCATATTTGATCAAAACATTTAACCTGCATGCTTCACAAAATAATGTCAATTCAAAGACAAAGGCTTTTAAAAATATGGGTTACACCACTCATTATGGCATGCACTCCTTCTTTTAACCAAATTATTCTTAATGCTTACCTTCTGCTAGTATACGTTTCACTAACATCTGGTTTTCCTTTCTTCCAAGCTCAACTTCTCAACCTTGATGATGTCCCAGACTTTGTACTTAAAAATAGGGCAATCCACTATAGAATGACCTGGATTACTAAAATGATAATCATAATACGAGTTAACGTCATACCAATATGGATACTGGGTTTTAAAGACTCAATTTTGATAGGTTTTGAGAGGTGATCTTTGATGAGCTAGGGTAAAAAGCTCGGCATATGGCATGGGAACTGCTTAACCTGATTCGAATTTCATTTCTTGCTTCTGCTATGATTGTTTCCCTGAGCATTTGGCTTAGTCGGTGTAAATATAAGCATTGGCTAAAAAAGATCTTAGGATGTATTATTCATGATAGGGTAACACATCTCGTAAGAGTGGCATCAATATTGATCAGGATTGATAAATGATTGGTTCATCTAAAAGACAGTTTAAATTTTTTCTTTATTCTCAGTTATTTTTCTTTCTTCCACAGTAGGCTCATCATTAACTCATATTTTTCTATTTTTGATGGCATTCTCAATCATTTCGTTAGAGACCACTATATCAACAAAGTTCTTTGTAGCATTTCTAATGAGTTTATCAAAGAATGGATTTCATAGTGTATTTAGATGCTATCTCCTTTTCTAACAAAGGTGGCTGTACTTGGGTCGCTACGTTCTTTTATCTCTAGGCATACTGTGTGAATGTTTTAGTGGATTTCCTTTTTGTATTTTAGAGAAACAATCAGTCGAGTGCCCAATACATCATATGCTTATATTTTTGGAAGAAAAACATTGGCCAAGTCCATTCAACACTATACCTAACTTCGATTTAGGTTACTATACCATTTTACTACTGATTCTGACACATTTTCTTGGAAATAGTAAATTAGAAGCTTCTCATTGTGTGTACACACAATCATTTTTTTTATAGACATTTTGATGTGGGCTTATAGAGATATGGTTCCACTAAACTTTTGAAAGTTTTGGATCTTAAACTTAGGAAGGAGGATGACATTTGGTACCAGGCCTAACTTATCTGCATAGACATTACAAAAGTCCCTGAATCCTTCTACTGTTTTGAGGTTTTCTTCAAAGAGTAGGTACTATCCTTTTTCACTCTCAAGTTTAACTCTTTTTCGAGTCTTGAGCTTGAGATTTTCTTATTCCACAAGTTTCACTGAGGTTTGTAACCATTAATTCATCCAAACTAGGGTCTGGTCTTAGACCTATTAACCCTTAGTGAGCTTTAAGGTCAACATGAATATTTATTATAAGATTGGCTCCCATATGTAGAGTACCTTAAGGTGGTTTCTTTTCTACCCCAGATAAGCTGGCAGTAGTATTAGGGTTATTCCCTTAGTTCTTTGATTTAGATTTTCAGACTCTTTTTCTCTAGCCAACATTACTTCTCTTGTCACTTCATCATAGCCTCCTGGGCTTCATGATGACTTTGCACCATCTTTTCTAGGCTTGCTACAAATTAATCTCCCATGGTTAATAATGCTTGATTGTCTAACACTTCTAATTTGAAAGATAATTTTTTTAAAGAACTAATAAATCTAAGAAAAACTTCATTATACCCCCTTACCATTATGAAAAGCATGTTATGAATGTAGGTATAAATGCACATATATGAATGAGTGCAAGGATGAAATTAATGTAATGTCAAAGAAAAATACAAATACATATAAAAAGCCTATCATAAAAAAAACTACCCTAAAAAAATAAAATTAAGGCATTATGGTGCTTTAAGGAAAAATAATTAATCTTATTATGGGTGGCACAATTTTTGTCTATCATTATCTTGTGTATAAAGAAAAAAAGCTTAGCACAGAAAACTAAGAATTAATACAAGAAAAATTTTGCTCTAATTGGACCTTTGTGGCATTACAATGACTACTAGGGCAAATGAACAGGCCTCATTGTTGGCAGTGATGTATGAACATCTTAGCCTGACCTATATGTCTACACCATGTAGTTGAGGCCACGTATATGACTTGCAAGGCAAAAAGAAGTAATCACATTACGAGCGACTATGTTCATTCATCATCGCTTGATATCTGAATTAAAACAATGATAACACTTTCTGAGGTGAAACAAAGATCTTACCATATATGATGATGTTTAATCATCATCGCCTAATTTACATGCTCTGAACATAAAATAGAAAGGAAAACATAAGAACCATTCCCTTATGTCTACCTTATTTAGTATCTGCTAAAATCAGGCATGGTTCTAACTAAGTGAGACCCTTATAGTTCATAACATAAAGTTTAGGTTAGACATCTAAATAGGTTCTCAAATTGCTTATTGAGTTCGAAAAAAGTTGACAAGGTACCCTTATCCTTACCCATAATATGTCAAAAAAGATTCAATTTAAGTAAAAATATCTCCCATGCCTGTATCAAGGCTAGGACCTTGGGCAAACATAGGAATTTACACCTGATAAGTTTTTTCACTAGCCTAGGCAGAGCCTAACACCTTAGAAGGTAAAGCTACTTCACTGCCTCCTAAAATATTAGGTAACCTAGGCCTTTTCCGAAGAACTAGAAGAGAATCTAATCATATGCATGTTTACAATGTGTGCAGGGGGACAAACAAACCTTTTCTTACTTGACTCTTTCAAAATAATAAAAACGCTTATCCTAAATTCCCCTAAAAATAATGTTGCAAAGGAAACAAAAGGCTTTGTGAAAAATATGAACAATATGTACCAGAATTTCCATATAAATCAAAAGTATAATAAAAATTATGTTTTGAAAACACTAGGAATTATACTTAAATACCAATTGAAACTGAATTAATCAAAATTTAGTTAACACGTGATTAATTTTAAGCCTGACTCTCAACCTATCCCAGATTGAGTTGCCAAGTTGTCATAACATAGTGGGGATACGAATCTTGACCAGCCTAATTTAAGGATGGGTGTACCCCTCGTTCTTATATATATATCATTGTTTTTTATTTTTAGAGGCCATATTATTATTATTATTATTATTATCTTTTTTCTTTTTCGGCATCGAGTCATCAAAATGAATCAACTTAACCCTAAATAGTCATTATAAAATGGCTATTAACTTTAGAGTCACCACCAATCTATTTTGGCTAACTGGGATTGATCACCTACCAGCGTTTGTATTTTGAGGGCTACTAAACCTTTAAAAACAAACTTAAAAGTCCCTAATAATACCAAAGATTGCATGAAAGGATCCGACAATTGGTTACAATCATGAGTAAAGATCGATCCCTTTCGTGACACCTAAAAATTGATACCTTATTAATCACGTGTTAATTTAAATTTCAATTGTTATTCAATTTCAATATTCGATACTCAATTATGATTTTCTTATTTCAAAATTTTTTAAAGCCCAAAATTTATTATTTCGTATAAGAAAACTGGGGTTTTTATTTTTTAAAATCAAAATACCTTCTACACCCTATCGAAGGATCAGAAGAACATGAAAAGTTTTATCATTATCTTTCGTACCCTACCAGAAAGCCGAAAGAACACAAAAGGTTTTAGAAATCAAAATATCTTTCACACCCCATCAGAGAGCCAAACGAATAAGAAAGATTTTATTTGTATGAAATTCATTAAAAAAAAAATTTCTTGATTTTCTCGCTTTTGAAAAGTATATACCTTTGTCAAAATAATTGATAAGGTGACTTCCATGTTCTAGCTAGCATACCTATGGATTACTTCAACTCAAGTATATTGCATTGATTTTTTGAAAATTTCCTATTTTATCAAAAATAATAAAAACTTATCTCACAATTAAAACTTGGTCAAAGAGAGCAAAATGTCCAAAAATGAACCTTCAACACGAAAGAATCATGGTGACTCGAAGGACTTGATTCGATGGTATTACTAAAATGTCCCTAAGATATAGTTTTGACATGAAAATATCTCAGTATCTTAAAGAATTCAAGGACATCACAAAAGAATGAACCTATTCCTATTGTGCACCTTCGACATGAAAGAATCCTGGTGATCAAATAAGACTTGGTTCAAATTTAAATTACTAAAATATCCCTAAAATATACCTTCAACATCAAAGTATCATGGTCATCTTAAAAGACCTGATAACTTCATAAAAAGGCAAACTAATCCCTATTATGCACCTTTGGAAGTATCTCAGTAATCATGTAGGATTCGATTCTCATATAAATTATTAAAATGTCCCTAAAGTCTACCTTCAACATAAAACTATCTCGATAACCTTAAAGAACTTGATAACATCATAAAAGATGAACCCGTCCCTATTATGCACCTTCGACATGAAAGTGTCTCGGTGATCATAAAAGATTTGATTCTAGGATAAATTACTAAAATCCCCTTAGGGTGTAACTTCAACGTGAAAGTATCTTGGTAATCCTAAAGGACTCAAAATTATACGAAATGACAATTATACCTTAAATGGGTAATTTGGATATTAAAAATGACCTAATGTGCAAAAATTACAAATAACTTCCTAGATTTATCACATTACATTTTAGCCCCAAAATGGCTAAATATGCTAGAAATATTCCTAAAATGACCAAGATACCCTAAATGGCTAATTTGATATGAGAAATGACTATTTAAATCCTAGAATGCAAGGTTTCACCTAATGAACTCTTAACTATTCTAACTTGCAATCTAGTCCTCACATGAAATAAAAATGCATTCAAACATATTAAAAATGCATGAAAGACACCACTAAAGGTTCATGCAGCATTCAACCAAGCTTGGATAGCCTTTGATAAAGTTTTGTAATTTTTGCAATATAGTTTTAGAAATTTCATAACTATAAAATAGCACCAAAAAGTCAAAAACATTATCAAAACACGCGTACGTGGCTTGTCCAACTTGGATATACTAATCTAATGGCTGTAAAAATTTTGGAAATAATTATTTTTAAGCCCCTGCAATTTTCAAACTTTAGATAACAATCCAAAATATCACAAAAACAAGAAATAAAGTTTCATCAAAGGCCGCAATCATCATCAACAATCAAGAAAAAAAATTTTCTCAACATGGATACATGAATATTTAACATATATCCTAATTTCTACCAAGCTCACATCATCATCAATATATATATAAAATCATGAAAAATAAACATATAAACATATTTTATCAAGTATCCACATAGAAGTAACAAGGAAAACAATATCATCATAAACATATCTACATGACAAAATGCACAACATATCAACAAAAATATGTTTTCTTGATGAAAATCAAATTTTTGTAATGAAAAAAATCAAATTAACAACTAAATCAAGAAATTGCTCATGGCTTTCAACACTAAACTTTTCAACATGAATCAAAATCCATGAGCACAAGTGATCATCAACCTCACTAAAAGAAAGAAAAATGATTAAAATGAACCAAAATCAAAGTTTTTCAAGCAAAATTACCATGAAAACTTGAAAAACTTGAAAAACCTAAAAATTCTTAAGTAAAAATACCACATTTTGCCATGGAAGCCATTCTCCATCAAACGAACATCATCCCCCTTATTTATAAAGGGGAAAAGATAAAATCCCTTTCGCCTGATAGTCTAGGTTTTTTCCTTTTTTTTAAAAATGTTTATCACATTTTAAAGTTTTTTTTTCCCTTTTTTAGAAGATTTAATTGAACATTTCGTCATCATGCATGACTCATCATCTAGTATATGGCTTTTATAATGAAATGGAAATAAAATCTAAATTAGATAAAAACAAATTGAATGGATTAAGTTGTAACAAATTAAAAAGTATGTGTTCAAGAAGAAATTTTTCACATAATAAATTTAATTAAAAGTTTAATCAAACTAGGCTTGTTGGGTTTGTTAGAAAACAAAAACAGGCTTATTGGGCTTGTTAGAAAGTTAATGGTCTTATAGGGCCCAATAGGAAAATTAATAGGTTTTAAAGCCCATAAAATGAAAAAAGTTTAATTTTGGCCCATTAAAAAATAAAATTAATGAAGTTTCCATATAAAAATTCCAAAGTAAATTTTTAAGAAATTTTATGTGCAAGAAAAAGGTAATTAAAAATTTTAAACTTGTAAAAATTTATAAAAAAAATATTTACAAAAGAAAACTGATAATTAATAAAATGAATTGGAATTTTAAAAAGTTATATTCAAACTATTTTACTGAAATATTTGAAAATATTTAAAATTTTGAACTCCGAAGAATTTTACAAAAAAAAAGTTACAAATAAAAAAAAAATTCTTATTTTAGAATCAGGAAAATTTCAAAAATACGTCTAAACTTATAAAAATGGATTAAATTCACATTATTACTTAAAATATTAATTAATAAAAATAATAAAAATAAAAATATGAAATCCAAAATAAATTTTACCCAAAAAAATTTCACAAGCATGACACTCAGAGTATTGTGAAAAATTCAATTTAATGACTAAATTTGACAACTTGGCACCTTGTGGTATAAAATGCCAATGCATATTTTTTTTGAATATTTTTTATTTTTTGGAGTGAGTATTGACATAAATATTACATAGATATTAATAAAAATATATGATTGTCATCTTTTGAAATTTCATGAAAAAATCATAAAAAAGTTTTTAAAATAGGGAAATTTGGAGTGACATCATATGTAGAAATATTTCAAAATCTGACAAGAAAATATTTAAAAACTAATTTTTCTCTTGTATATTCGTCATTTTATCCATGATTTATTCTCTACTACCCTCAAAACTATACTTTTTTCACCATGTGCATATGCTGCCATTTAGGCATGACTAAATAGGTCATGAAAATGCCTAGATGTGGCAATTGGGCAAGGTTGGGTGAGTTCGGGATAGGTCATTTCGGGTTCAAATTTTTTCTTATTCGAGTTGATTTGGGTTTGAGCTAATTCAAGTTTGTGCCATTTCGGGTTCGAGCTAATTCGAGTTTGGGCCATTTCGAGTTCAGGTTGATTTGGGTTTGAGTTTGGGTCGGGTTCAGGTTCTTCTTTAACATATCTTTTTTTTTGGTATTTTATTGCATATCTATCATTTTATTTACCACTTTTATCTTTTTTTTTCATTTAATTAGATAAAAAAATGAGATGTTATCAATCGTTAACTCATGGACTATGTAAGTGACAAAAGTAAAGCTTAATTTATATTTTAAAGTGCCTAATTATAAATAATCATAATAAACAATATAATTCAAATTGCAAGTGAGATATTATTTTTTATAATACTAATTTTATTTTTAATTTATTATAATATTATAATTCAAATACTTTACATTTTATTTCTAATTTTTTATAATATTAATAAATAATAATATTATTTATTAAAAATAATTATAAAATTAATACGAATTAAAAAGTCAAATATCTTACCACATGTGTATGATAAGATAAGGAGTAAATGGAAAATAGCTAAGCACGACAAGAAATAAAAGCCTAAAAAGTTGGAAGAATTTCAAAAAGGTGACACCACTAAATAATTATTAAATATAAGGTAAAAGCAAAAGAATAATTTTAAAAAAAGAAATGATAGTTATTTAAATTATTAACAAAAGAATTGATGTGCATCAAAAATTAGTTCATGTTAAGGCAGAAGCATTATCAATTTATCTAGTTATATCTGTTGTTTGGAGAACAAGGTTTATTACCACGGATGTTCTTTATTTTATTTTATTTTATTTTATGTTTTGGCATTATCAATTGTAAACATGTAGGTGTTGGCATCTCATCAGCTAATTGGATATATCTTTTTTTTTGTAGCTTTAGAACTGGGATCACATACGATGGATTTTAATAGTAATCAAGAGTCTGTTAATGAGCATGCAGCATCTTTCATTACTCCAACTTCTTTTTCAAGAAAGCGATCTGAAGCTTGGAAAGAGTTTATTGTGCTTGAACCTGATGAACAAAGGAGATATTAACAAGAACGTGGAGATTTAAAAAAAAAGAAGTAAATGTATACACTGTGGGAAGGTTTAAATTGGCGACTCTTATTCAGGTACTAATTCTTTGGATTGTCATTTGAGTAGATGTCCTAAACATGTTGCATGTGAAGATGAAGTGGGGGTAAGTGCATCAACCAAGATAGAATCAGATGTTTATCGAGAAATGATAGCTGAATGTGTAATTGAGCATAGTTATCCATTTGAATGGGTTGAACATAGAAAAACTAAAGCCTTATATTGATATTTAAATAACAATTTCAAACCTATTTCTAGGAATACTTGTAAGGTTGATGGCTTGAAACTACACAAGAAAATGAGAGAAAAGCTTAAATCTAGTTTGGAAAAAGTTTCAAGTAAGATTTCTCTCATTTTTGATATGTGGACATCATACACATCTGATGGATATCTTTTCTTAATTGCGCATTATATTGATGCTGATTGGAAGTTGAATAGCAAAATTTTGAGTTTCTGTCATGTTGCACCCCTACACTCTGCAAATATTTTGTATAACATCATCTATGATTTGTTGAAACATTGGGGAATTGAAAAAAAAGTTTTTAGTATCACCTTGGACAATGCAAGCAACATGTATAATATGCAACAAATGTTGTGAAGTCAACTTGATCAACAAGATGCTTTGATATGTCATGGTCAATTTTTTCACATTCGTTGTTATGCTTATATATTGAATCTTGTTGTTTAACACGGTTTAGAAGTTATTAGAGAAGGCTTGGTGAAAGTAAGAAATTGTGT
The DNA here is from genome assembly GCA_029448705.1 of Adansonia digitata. Classification (NCBI taxonomy): domain Eukaryota; kingdom Viridiplantae; phylum Streptophyta; class Magnoliopsida; order Malvales; family Malvaceae; genus Adansonia; species Adansonia digitata. Next base: position 2,014 of record JAQSVH010136433.1, on the reverse strand, counting down.
GAAATATGTTGAAGGTTCAGAAGCTATGAAGATTAAGTTTTGTGAATGTGTAGTTCAAGCTAGATTGACTTATTTTAAGGCATTATGGTTAGATGTTCCAACTAGATGGAACTCGACCTATTTGATGCTAGAAAGGTTTCTACACTATCTTGCTGCTTTTAGAAATTTAGCAAGGGCATATCAAACTTTTAATTGTTGCTTTTTCGAAGATGATGAGATTGCTTGGATTCGAAAAATTTTTTCATTTTTGAAGCTTTTTTATGATATAACCACCTTGTTTTGAGGAACTGAATATCCTACCTCTAATTTATATTTTAAAAGTGTGTGCCAAATTCAAAAAAATATTGAGAAAGAACTTCTATCTGAAGATCCAATCATTCAACAAATGGCAATAAATATGAAAAGTAAATTTACAAAGTATTGGGAGGAACACACTTTGGTGCTATCTTTCACAGCCATACTTGACCCTCGATTTAAGTTGCAATTGTTGCAATTTATCTTCGCACAATTGGGTCCACAATATGAAAATAAGTGGGTAGGTATTCTTGAACAAATGAAAAAGCTTTTTGAAGAGTATCGAAGCCATTTCGGGGAGAAACAGTTTGTTTTATCTAATAATGTTGAAAGAAGTAGTCAAAGAGTAATTTCTGAAAACATAAGAGTAAGTTATATTTGTTTACATTTTACTATTAAATCATTAACTAAAAATTCGATATTTAGCTGTGTTTAACTTTTGTTTTATTTTATGTTTACTATCACAAAATGATAATTGATTTTGTTTATTTTGTTACTATAGGCTTTTGGTCATTTTGATTCTCAATCTAATTCAAATATATCAGAGTTGGATATATATTTAGATTAAGTTAGAGAGGACTACTACAAGGATATTGATATTCTTGATTATTGGAGAAAAAATGAATTTCGATATCCTCTCCTTTCATGAATGGCAAAAGATGTGCTAAGCATTTCGATCACTACAGTTGCATCAAAATCAACATTTAGCATGGGTGGTAGAGTTATTAACAAGTGGAGAAGTTGTCTTTTGTCTGAAAATGTAGAAATGTTGATTACCACTCAAAATTGGTTATATGGATATGAGGGTAAGATTTTTTCTTATTGCGAAACTTTTTCTAAATGAAATTTATGTGATTTAGTATATATTTTTAAATTATATTATTTGTTGTTTTAGATGAGGAAAAAAATACAATCACATTTGGAAGGGAGATTACTCACCTTTAAATTATCCAGAACTTTTAGTTTGTAAGTATGCTTATAATTTATAATATTTTTCTCTTTAATATTAGTTTTGCAATCATAAAGAATTAATATTGTGTTTTATTTCTTTTGTACGAAGGAAGCTGATGCAAGGTTCATTTACTTCCACTTGAAGCTTGAATGGATAATTTTATCTGGATTTTGGTTGAAATAGAAGATGAACATGCTTGTGAATTAAGAGCACAATCAATCTTAAAAAGATGTCCATAAATATATCGAGCTTACTATTTTGTAAATGCTATATACTAATAATATATATGTTATTAGATTTTTATCATTGCACTTGTTTAGTATTTTGGATTCTTATATTATTACTATACACATTCAACAGCACGTATGTTATTGGATTCTTATATTATTACTATATATGATACCTTTAGTTATTTAGTATTCTTATATTGCATGTATATTATTGGATTCTCATATTTTTATATCAGAGGCCCGGCCTAGCTTGAAATAATGATTTTAAATTAATATATTTTATTTAAATGTAATTATAAAATATATAATATTAATAAAAAATATTTTTTTAATGTAATGAACAGCAATTATGGCTTAAATAAGCAGATCTAAGCACATTAAATAATGGTCTGAACTTGAAATTGTAAAAAAATATATGTCATGATTGAACTCAACCCATGATCACATTTAATCATATTTATAATATAAATTAAGTTTTTAATATTTAATTAAATTATTAAAAGAATGTTAAAATAAAATTCATAATTAAAGTTTTTTA
>JAQSVH010135675.1:0-11700 GCA_029448705.1 Adansonia digitata | reverse complement strand
GCATTGGGGAAATTTATGGTATACAATATGGTGAGTTATTATACCAAAGTGCAAGCTTTTTACATTTGGTTAGTTAATCTTCATTCTTGCTGACAAAGAAAGCCATGCATAAGCTGATCAAATGAGTAATCTTATATTTATCCTTCATTAAATCAGATTTTCTTATGAAATGCCTTTATGCCATCTTAATAGACCTATCAAAAAAGTTTCAATCCAACACTTAATGCTCAAAAATGAAAATGACATGATTTTTATGAAATTGTCTAATATTGGATTTTTTTAGGCCAAAGTCGTGACCAAATTTTAGTTTTAATGGCATGGTATAAAGGGTGAAAATGTTTCAAATTAGGCCAAAAGACCTTATGTATTGATATAAGGTGTTTTGTATCGATACATATAGGGAAAAAACCCAGAGTTTATAGATACTTAAAACTTGGTATCTATACAAAGCATGTTGTGTCGATACCATCACTCATGTATCGGTAACTATTGGCCAAAATAATGATTTTGGCTATGATATAAACCTGCATCGATACCATGGCTCATGTATCGATCCATCATTTTAAATATCAACACCTCACCCTTTTGTGTCGAGATAAATAAAAAAATTTTGAAAAATTGATGATGTGGGGGTCCTGTATTGACATACAAGGGCTATGTATTGGTACACTTGTGCAAAAATATGGATTTTCATATCTTTGACTCTCTGAACACATCACTTTAGTCGAGAATGGTGGGAAATTGAGCTATCCTCCTCCGGATGCCTCTAATGATGTCTCAGATGATGACCTCTAAGGTCATGAATGTTGGCCCAAACAAAATAAGGTGTCTACAAGTATAAAAACACTATTTTGCGTCTAAGTTAAATAATAATGTTTGATTTATTAAAATAAATTTTTTATCTGTTAAAAATTTTTAATATATTATTAATGTATTACATTTTAATATAATTATAAATAAAATTTCATATATTATATTTAAAAATATATTTGTAAACTTTATTTTATAACATATTATAATTATTAAAATTAAATTTAAAAATCATTTAAAGTAATATTATAAATATTATATTTAAATATTTATTTTTATTTTAATTATTATATTATATAATATATAAATATATTTGTTATATTATAATAAATATAATACAAATATATAATTTTAAATAAAAATATTTAAAAAATAAAAACATGAAATATTTTTAAAACAAAAATATTAAAAAAATTTAAAAAGAGGGTAAATTTACACTTTACCCTATTCGTAAGGTCCATTGACTTCCACTGGACCTTGCCTCTTTCAATCACTAACTAGAGAAGCAATTGGCCAAATGGCATTGTACGATGCTACCCAAATGTACCCTATGATGTTTTTGGCAACAGTGGGTGTACTAGGGGAAATCCAAATGTATCCTTAGTCAATCAATAACATAATAGCATTCCTCCATTCTTTCCTATTCTATTCTCACATAACACCATTACATCCCTTTCTCTATTTCATTCTAATAAACTAAATGTAGCATAAGAGGATTCATAGTTCTATTTTCTATATTCTATTTGTTTCATAAAAATCAAACTTTATATATTTTTTATTGAATTTATAGAAAATAAAATAACAAAGATCCACTAGAGGGCAACACAAATTGAGTTGAAATTTTGAAAATCATTTTTATTGAAAATTTAAAGATAATTTTTATTAAAGAAGAAGAAAAAGAAAATTTTAAAACTCTCCTAAATGCAAAAATGAAAAAGAAAATTTTAAAACTCTCCTAAATGCAAAAATGAATCTTCTCCAAAGCTAAACTTATCTCAAACTTAACTTTCAGACAACGTATTTAGATCTGAGCTCAGCTCAAAATATTATTATTTTTATAAACAATCATTTCATTTAATTTTAACTAAAAATATACATTTATAAATAAATAGTAATTTTAAATAACTTTTTTATTTTAAATATTAGCTTTAAATAAAAAAAAAACATATAACTCCATTTGCACTTGCTATGGTTTGGACATTTCTAACAGACTATCCATTTGTCTTTTTTTTCAAATACCCTCTTACGATAAAGTTTCGTTCTGATAAGAGGCTACATCGTTAATTTCCTAACAAAAATTACTAAATGCTATCAACTTATCTAGGAAAATTTATTAAAATGGTTTCAACGCTTAAGGATATATTCATAATTTTACTATGAAAAGTTGATGCTTTAGCGTTTTGTAAGGTTAAATTTTTACCATAAGAGGCTTTCCCGAATACCTAAAGTAGAAATGATCATACAAAATGTGAAATATTGGATGAGATCTATTTTAAGAACGTGGAATGTAAGAGAAATTCAAATGAGAAACGAATGGATCAAAGAGAGCCCACCTTAGTTATTAATGGCTTGGAGTATCTCGATATAATATTGACTACTTATCCCACTGTTCGCTTCAATAATTTATGTAGGATCGAAATTTCTTAATTGTTCCAAAAAAGAATGAGAATCTAACCAAAACAAACATGAGTAATACTTGATAAATGGCCAAATGAAGCTAGTGGATTACCCTTTTAAATATTATTAATTTTAATATCATATGGGTTGCACATTATTTTACGTAAAGTTAATAATATTAGACACAATTATATGAATAGATACACATAAAGTAAAAAAGCAACATGACACCATGTGAATGCATTCTCAAAATTTATATGACACGAATTATCAATGCATTAAATTGATATAAATAAAATACTTTGACAATAATGAATAAATTCCTAAGCATGATACAAATACATAAATTGCCAGGTCTAATTTTACATCTTGATAAAAATTTTAAAAATAACTTAGTTTTAAAAACTTTTATGATGAATTCTATTTTAAACATATTAAATTTATAATTTGTAGAAATCTACTCGAACCAAAATAATTCTCATAAAAATAATAAACACAAAATCTCAATAAAGAAAGAATAATCTACCAAAAAACCAAAAACATTTATTGCAAAAGAAAATATTTTAAAACTATTAAGTTTGTAGTATTCTAAAATCTACTCGAGATTAAGATGAAAAAAACTATTATGATAGTGAATAAGAAAAACCAAAACCATTCTAAGAAAAAAAATGCAAAAAACTATATTCAAAAACCAAAAATAATGTTTGACAAAGAATTACTAAGATTTTGGTTTTTTTAAATAACATTTAAAGTATCTTCTATAGTGAGAAGTCCTAGTTTAATTTGTATATAACTACATATAAGAAGTCTGGGGATAGTAAATGACTTGAATTTAAAAATTTTAAAAAATTAATTCATTAATGAAACAGTGGAAACAAATTAAATAGGTAAAGCCAAGACTCTTTAAATTGGATCATCTTGTATGATTTTGATTAACCTTTAAAACCAAAAACATAAAGAATTATTTAAAATTCATCATATCTCAACCAAAAGATGTCTAAGAGTGATTTTGTGGCTTTAAAAGATTTCACACTAAGCTCAATTGTCATAAATCAAAGCTGTTCAAGCGTCTAGCCTCTAATAGTTATCCACACAAGTGATCTGGAAAACCTTTGATAAGGAAGAGATTTAGTTATTAGGAGTCATGCTTGTAAACACCTTATTTTGTCCAGGACAGTTTCTGGTATCCTAGGACTTCGGTGAAAAATGATAAAAGCATCAAAGGCTATTTTTTTCATCGTGTCACCAAAGTCATTCAGATGAGTACACAAATGAATTTCCCACTATTTGTGACCAAGTTGAGGAAAATTGAGAAACCCCAGGTATGTGCAAGTTATATTAGTGCACAAGTATTGATACAAGGCTTTACGGTGCCAAAAGCTTGAATTTTGATATGCAATATCGATATGAGGAGGTTTGGTATTGATACCTAGCATGTTTGTACTGATACAGACCGTGGCAGTAGCTAAAGTTATGATTTATTGCAAAATGTATCGAAACACAAGCATGAGTATCAATACAAATCTATAAAGTATCGATACAGGCCTTTAAGTCTCAAGACAAGAAACAATTTTTGCTCTTAGTATCGATACTAATGGGTAAAAAGTACCTTGTGTATCAATACAACATGTTTTGTATCGATACATCAAAGCATTTTTGCCTAATTTGAGCCACTTTTCAACCTTTGAAAACTCAATTTAAACATGATTTTGCACCAAGAAACTGCCATAAATCATTGCAAACCTTAACTATGGGCTTATGATCATATTTAAAAAAAATTGGGAGCCTAAACAACTAATGACGAAGGTCATTTTCATAAGATATGTGGTTATAAAAGGGTATGGCAGGCATATCTCCAGTTGTAGGCTCTTACAACCTTTCTACTACCTTGCTCAGCATGGTAAAACAAATAGGAAGAGAATCAGCTAAGCATGGTAGCCAAGTATGACCTTTGGTGCAGAAGAGAAAGATAAAAAAATGCTTTGTCTCCTAAGGGCATTGGCTATGCATTAAATTTAAAAGGGGATTTCTAGCTATCTAAAAGAAAAAAAAGGGGGAAGAGAAAAAACCTTTAGCCATTTAAAAAAAAACTCTCCAGCAATCTTAAAAAAACTTTCTATCCATTCCTAAAAATCCTCTTGTAATCCTTAGTTCCAAAAACTCACCAAAAACACTATTCCATTGCCTTTCACTCTCAACCATCCTCTATTCCTGTAGCTCCCTAGAACCACCACCAGAAAACCTTCAAAAACTCAATCTTTTCACACACTTTCACCTTCAAAATACCCCACCAGCATCGATATTATTAGAAAGCTTCTTTCTTTCATCCTTTTCTTGCTAAGTAATAGCAAAAAGAGTAAGAAACTGAGCTTAAAGTCACTGCTTTCAGAAAAAAGAAAAGTTCTAGCTTTTACTAGTATATTTTCCACCTTGTTCCATACATTTTTTGTTTTGATCATCCACTTCATTATAATGAGCCCTTTATGCTGCCATAACCCTCCTAAGACTCTTGTGCATTATTGTTGTCTTGGTTGTGATAGTTTTAGGATCTTGATGACCTTCTTGACATCTTGATTTTGTTTGGATATATAAACTTACCATACTTCATTTTTATCATTACACAGCCTCTATTAATGCATTTATTGCCATGTTCCTTCCATATTCACATATCCTTCTCATGTTTGAATGGCCACCTTAACATGTGTAACATATGTTCATACATTTTCTTGTGTTTTAAGGAGCCTCATGAAATAAAAATTCTATCTTGACAACTCTAACATCCATTCCTTTGTTTAAACATGTTCATAGCATCTCTATGCACCTTATTTATCATCTTCTTGCATTTTTTTCACCCATTTTCATGTCAAAATGTCATCTTTGTATGTTTACATGTTTAATCCATGTTTATTGTTGCATGCCTTGCATTTTGTTTATGACATCTTAGTAAAAATGCTTGCTTGTTTCCTAAAAACTTGATTTTCAAAAAATCCCCAAGTTAAATTCATGCTACCTCCAATAGATGAAGAATAGTATGGATTTAATGTTTTCATGAAATTGGTATTCCAATCTTAGGGATAAAACAAATATTTTAGCTTTGGATTCATGATGACACAAATTTAAAAATGCTATTTTTCAAGCAAAAGAATCCTTTTTTAGTTGGGAAATACTAAGCCTTGATCCTGGGTCTAACACCTTCATGGCATGTTTAATGGGTTGTTTCATCGTCCCAAACCACTACAGGATTATTGAATGAACTTATGATGCCCATGGCATTTTTTCCCTTACGTTATGGACGTTCAAACATCCATAATTCATGTTTGACCCCTTAAGGAACCTGAAAAATTAAATAATCCCCTGTTTTCATCCTAACAGCATAGTATGAATTTTAAAAATCATTTTTGAACCACAAAATATTTTCTTTGATTGTTATAATATTTTTCCTATAAAAGGGCATCAAATTACCTTTCAAACTTTGTCTTGTTAACCCTCGAATCATCCCGGATGAGGGAGTTCTGATTTTTTGAATGCTCAGAACCCCTAGAACCAGAACAATTTTTTCAAAATCCATTATGCCCTTTTACTTATACAAGCTACCAGTGTCGAGATAGACCTAACTTCAAAAATTAATTTTGCCTAGAAAGTAAATTTTTAAGATTTTTGAAATATTTTTACATTAAACCTTATTAAGTTACCTTTCCAATGGTACCTTGTTTACCTTTGAACCATTCGAATACATCCAAAATAAATTCAGGAAAAGAGATGACATGCTACCATCCCCTATTTTTTTAACTTAATTTATGAATATCTTGGAATGCACCCAATTGGTCCATCCAACAACATAAGCCCTTTAAACTTGGATCAAGGCTAAAATACAAAAAAATAAATTCATATTAGGTATCTCTTTCCCCTATTAAAATTTTTGCTAGTGGAGAGACTCTAACTCTATTGCATCGAGGGGATACTCCAACCCCGTTTTCAACTCAAAACTTGAATTTTCTTTTTGGATCCACCTTTAAGATTCTTAAGCCTTATTTGAAGCTATCAAAAATTTTTAATTTTAGGGATACTTCAACCCCACTATACTGAAAGGATACTCCAACCTTATTTTTAATTAAAAACTCAAATTTTAATTTTATTCCTAAATATTTTCCTTACTCTATTTTTGGGATACTCCAACCCCACCTCTTCAAGGGGATACACCAACCCCACTTTACCTAAAAAAACCCTAATTTTTTTCTTCTAGATGCTTCAGACTGCTTTGATTAAAATCATCTTTGACTTTCTAAATTACCATCGAATCTAGATTGATCTCTAAAATTATGATCCCGATTATTTTTCAATAATCAAAAGCAATTATGAGATACATTTTGATTGTCCCTCTTTTTATGTTCTTTTCTTTATGATTGCTTATTCATGATATTATTATATTGCTCTTTTTCCATCTTACTAACTCGTTGCTTTTTGTAGGGATTATCTTGCATTCATGTTTAAAATATGTTTTTTCAATAAAACTTACAAGACAATGTTTTGTGTTGGTATCTCTCCAGTGCCTAATATGGAACATCCAAATTTTTTAAATCCAATTCGGACATCATTTCCCAAAAATCCCTAAGTTCCTCACATCTCTAAGGCATATAGGTGAGCTAATTTTCTTAAAAAAAATAAAAAAAATATATCTAAATTTACAAAACTTCATGCATTAAAGGGAGTTATATCTAAGTAAAGACTAAATTGAATCGATGAAACTGAGACCAAAGTGAGACATATTGAGTAGGTACAATTTCGAACATTGTGGGGATGCTAATCCTTCCCCACACGTAACCAACTCACGAACCCAACCAATGAATCTTTGGACTTTGTAGACCTTGAAATTGATATTTCAAGTTTCGTAACTCGAAATATTATTTTCAATAGGCATCCAATCCTGTCTAGCCTAAAACAATCGATGGCAACTCCAAGTTTATGGCCACTTCATGATGGTCACCTGAAACTTAATTAGATGAGTGATTTGCCCAACGATCTCTCTTTCTTTCACATTAATATGCCTAATCCAAATCTCGATCATGGGATAACTCAAAGGCTTGACCACAACCAACCATCATTTATTTTAAGTTGAGCATGCTATGCTCTTTGGATTGTCTGATGTTTTAAAGGCGGGCATGTGGCAACAGCTTGGTGACTCCATTAGGGACTAACTAGAGAGTTAGACCTATAACTAGCTATTGCTCACTCGATTCTTGGTTTTTTTGGTCTTTATAATTATTTAGATATAATTCTTTTTTATTTTTACCTACTAATCTTTATTGTTTATGTTTTTTCCTATGATTTTCAAGGATTATTTGTCCCTGAATAAATGTTGATTTAAATAAATATGGCAATATGGGAGTAAAACAAATAGGTTTGATTATTTCCTTAACACACACCATGCACTTGCATTTGCACTAGATTCCTACCAAACTCCATGGTATGGTCAGTATCCTAATTATTAGAAGGAAGTGAGCCATCCACCTTTGTGAGTGACCCTTTGCATAAGCATAGCAAGACCTTCTGGGATATAAATTACCTATGTCTCTCATGAGTCCCCCTCTATATTTGCATAAAGAAATAATCCACTAGATCTAACCCGTTTCACAAAACCTACAATAGGCCTATGATTGAGGTACCTTAATTGCCCTTACTGGACAGAAAAGCAATTCAGATATTAAAATAGGCATCAATTTATACACAGATAATGAACCCTACAACTTAAACCATGTCAAACCATATTGGATGCTACTAGAATAACCCAAAGAGTAGGATCACTTAGGTAAACATTTCTTACCTTTACTCCTATATACCATGGTTATGTGGGCGATGATGGGTGAACATTATCACCTATATTTGTCATTTTTATGATCATGATCATTCCTTTAGGATATACTGTTACGTTCGATAGTAAATCCTCTTTAATAAGTCGATAAGGATAAGTGAATGCCGTGATCCACAATGCCATCTTGAAATAATTATATCTGATCAAAATAAGCCATTATGCTACCCAAATGATGGCTTAACATGTACTTAACATAGATGGTGATGAACGAATGTCACCATTTAAATGATCAGTCTTAGTCTTGGTGAGGTATCATGTTACTTCATGAAGAGGCAATTTTAATGGGGACATGCCTACATGCTGGTCATCTAATACGTCAACATTCACGATCATCATATCTACCCATAGGCATCGTATCGCCTATTCTCAGGATAAATTTTGTGATACACTTTTGTTGCTTTTCTTTTATTTCTTTATCTTTTGCCTATTATTTCATATTAGTTACTAACTCATTCCTTTTTTACTCTTTTTTTTTCACCATGTATCATTTCATCATAATCACTATTACCATAGGACAATTGGTCAATGGTTTAGTGTTCATCAAGGGGTGTCTGTCATGGAGCAATAGTCCACTTCAGAGCTAAAGCCTTTTGGGGAAGTTCGAGCATGGTCAAAACACCAACAGTGTAAAGATAGAGACATCTTTAAACTAAGGCATGTTTCAATAGTGTATGAAAAGATCAATATAGGGTACCATCAAAATGATTGGCAAGATTTGAGGATTACATGGACCAATTAGGACAGTACCAAAGGGGAATTATTCACTAAGAGATATGAAGATATTGCTTTTTTGCTCCAAGTCCATTTGGATGTCGACTTACTGCAAGCAGCATCTTAATTTTGGAATCTAGCATATTGATGTTTCACTTTTAATCATGAAGATTTGGTACCCATGATTAATGAATACATTACATTACTCAACATCGAGAGAGCAAAGGTCAATAGAATATACTACAAGGCTTTGAACCCTCTAACTTTTAAGAAAAGATTAGCTTAAATCCTCAGGGCAATGAAGACTTGGATTGAGATTCACATCAAGATGAAAGGTAACAATGAATTCATCTCGTGGTCTAGTTTGAAGGAGGCAATGGTAAGTACCATTGACATCTAAAAATCCAAGATATCTACGCTTTGGTGATAGATGGTCTATTTATATTATCAAAGACATTAGGCTATGTTGAAGCTATGATTGAATGTCTCTTCTCATTTATGCTGCAACATCAATCTTATGCCAACCATCATTATTGAAACTATTCAAGCTCTTAATTTTTGTAACAAAATGGGTACAGGCCACTTCATCAGGTATGCATCACTCTTTCACATTTGGCTTGTCAATCACTTTGGTCTTGAAGAAAGTAGGATGTCATATTACTTCTTACCAAACTTTAGGCCTATCTCTAAAGAACTTAAGAAGGAATGGCTTTAAGATAAATCTAAAGAGCAATGGATCTAGAAATTCCAAAACCTTAAAGGGAAGAAGGTAACATGAAAGGCCTTTTGGTTTTCCCCATAAACAATCATATGTCAATGCAGAGATTAAAGTTATGTGTTGCTCATGGGTGTCGCAATGTACCCTGGGGTGGATACTCATAGATCTATGGGTGCATATGACTTAAAATATTTTCCTAACTTGAAAATGGCTTTTTGATTAAGAGTTTTCTTTAGCGATGTAATGAGGATGAGAACGTATGGATTCTTGACTTATGGTACAATGAAAGGGACTGTAAGATGAATCGCTCATCTTATTAGTCTCGGATGACCATCATGAAATGGCCAATGCTTGGAGTTGCCACCGATCATTTAGGGCTAGGCATGATCAGATGCCTATTGAAACCTATGTTTTGAGTTAAGAAACTCAAAACATCGATCCCGTGGTCTACGTAATGCAAAGATTCATCATTTGGGTTCGAGAGTTGATTATGCATGATAAGGTACAAACCTCTTTGCGACTCCTGAAATCAGTACCATACTAGCTATATCTTTCTCGATTTTGATTCTTTCGATCTTAACTTGTCATTATTTTGATATAACCCCTTTTAATGCATGAATCTTATAAAAATAATCCAGGTTTTGATGAAAAAGATCAAATCTCATATACGCCCTGAAAAGATGGGAAATATAGAAATTTTTAATAAAAATGACCTCTGGATTTTAATTTGCAACTGGAATATTCCACTTTAGGCACTAAAGAGATACCCTCGCGGAACATACCTTCAATTTTATTTGGAAACGTTTTGAAAATATGAATGCACATAATCATCACAAAGAAATCATGTTAATAAGGCAATAAATGAAATAACATAACATGGATCATTGAATGCAATGATAAAGAAAATGGGTGGACTATTGGAATTTATCTCGCTATTGGCATCGATTATATAAGAATAACTGAATCTATAATTTTTGAGATGCATCTGGGTTACTTGATTAAACAAGGTTTGTTTGACATATTCATAGAAGTCCGAGAAGGAAAAAAAAGAAAAGATTAATTGTAGTTGGAAGACAGGGTTGGAGTATCCCTTCAGAAAGATGGGGTTGGAGTATCCTCGTGGATGACAACTAATTTTAACAAAAAAAGATTTTTACTTTGACAATTTTGAAAAATGGGGCTGGAGTGTCACCTCAGAAAGGTAGGGTTGGAGTATCCCCATGGATGACAAAATTTCATGATTTAGAAAATGGGTGAGCATTTGACAATTTTTTGGCTTAAAGATTTATTGTGAATAAGGATGGTAAAGATGTAAAATATGTTTATGCCTTAGTATGAGCTTGTGGGATGTTAAAGTATGTTCTTGAATCTGATCAGGGTGATACAGAGACATTCGAATGTCTCAAGATGAAATTCGAGAAAACAACTTATTTTGACCATGACCAAAAACAGGGGACAAGATGGCGCTATCCTACTTCCCGAATTTACTATAAATTGGTTTGAAGGATTTAGAGGGTTGATAAGAACCTTTAGAGAGGTTACTCGATAAGGATCATCCTAAAAATATTCCCACTATCCCAAAAATTCATTTTTCAAGAGAACAAATTTTCAAATTTGGATCAATTTTTTTGCTGGCAGAGCATACGATGAACAAGGTGTGTCAAACTTTGAAAAATCATTCCAAACTTATTTGTTATCACAAAATTGCAAGTGATACCTTTCTGAAAAGGGAATTTCATGACTATTTTAGTAAAAATGTTTGAAAAATTTGGAAAAATCATTTAGTGGGTCTGAAATGCCCAATCAGAATACATGTCCAAATTCTAGAGGTTCTGGATAGTTTAGATTTGAAAAATCATAACTTTCTCATCTGGACTGATCCGAAGATGAACAAGACCTCATTTTACAAGAATTTTGACACACTTTCTGAGAAAAATATCATAAAATTTACTAAAAATCGTTTTGGATTTTAAAA
>JAQSVH010135456.1:3119-17264 GCA_029448705.1 Adansonia digitata | reverse complement strand
CCCCCCCCCCCCCCCCCCCCCCCCCCCCCCCCCCCCCCCCCCCCCCCCCCCCACGGAAAATAACTTCGATGACTTCGAAGAGTACGATGGAGAAACATTTGTACTTTCCTACAATCTTAATTGTTACTGCTTCGATTTTAAGCCTTTTTAATTAAACTTTTGTATTTCTCTCTTTCGATCCTTTCAATTTTCAACAACTCCAGGCTATCGGTTTTGCAATCACAATGGAAGATTTCAGGCCATCTGCTCCTTCAACGGTAAATTCAATCTCCTTATAAGGATTATATCACCCAAATTGATATTTTTATTTATTAGATTATAAGGATTCTGTTTTGGAACAGAGGATCGCTTCAGGGACAGGGGATCCATATAGGTTGCTTCAATGTTCAAGCAAAGTTGATAAAGCCGGCGTCGTTCAAGAATTAGAGAAGGAAGCGGAGCCTAACGGGGCTGACTGTGATAGGAGAAGAGCCCTTCAAATAGCAGCTTGTGATGGTTGGACTGAAGTTGTTGTTCTGCTTCTTGAGAAAGAAGTTGCTGCGAATTCTTTAGATCGTTGGGGTCGAACTGTAAGTTTAATTTATGATCTTTTTCTAGCATAAATATATATATATATATGTTTTTTTAATTTTTGGTTATATTGATCGATCAGAATTGATTTGAGGTGGGTAACTTTTGTAGCCATTGTTTGATGCACGTAACTTTGGTCATAATGAGATTTGCAAGATGCTTGAAGCTTGAGGGGGAATTGATCCGGTATTCTGTGATACATGCTGCTGGTTTTTAATCCTATGATTCTTCTTAAGCTTACGTTTTAGTATAATCTTAGATTTAATAAAAACATGGTTTTCATAATTACATTAGAATTTTTGAAAAAAAAATTTAGTCAAAATATTAATTTTACATAGGACTGTTCATTCGATCGGTTTAATTACTAATATCAAATTTTTATTAACCGAAATAATAAAAATTTTACAAAATCTTAACCAATAATCGAATCAATTTAATTAATTAACCAAACCAAAAAATTTAGGTTAATTTGGTCGATTTTCGATTAACCGAACAAAATTTGGCTTGCAATTTTTCTTTAAGCGTATGATATATAATTATATATATATATATATGTATATAAAACACGCCCAAATACCAAAGCAAGCTCTTTAATGGAAAATTCGCTCTGCTGTGTTTTGAAAGATGGTCAAAAATAGAGCACCGAAGCCATGAGCAATAAAGCAGCCAAAGAAAGCTGTGAGTGTAACTCAAGAGATCTTTGACTGTGAGAACCTGATGAAGGAAGAGATTTTGTGCTTGGAGAAGAATAAAGAGAACAGAAGATGGATTATATTGTTAGAGGCTCGAGGAACTAGAGGGAAAAGAAAATAGAAAAGCTTAAAAACTCAGGGATTTTAACACTGTAAAATTTTCATTTAATAATAATAATAATAATAATAATAATAAACCACATATCCTAAACGGGAGAGTGTATTGCCGTTTTGGATAAAATCGCTTAAAAAATTAATTCAATTAATTTTGCTTAACCAAATCGACTTAACTAATAACTAAATTTCTTCAAAACTTTTAACTGTAATCATACTAAATATTTTTAATTTATTGATTAATCAAATCAAAATTTATTTTAATTAAATTCGAATAATAAACATATTTAATTTTGCATGTACGAAGCATTACTAAAACAAGCTTGTCTGAATCCCGGGTTCGAACCAGGGTTTAGACACGTTCATCGTTTTCATAGTTATTTTGGGCCAAAATCTTTTTCTAGTTTCGGCAGTTAAGTAAAACTCATGATCTTTTATATATTTACTAATAAAACATAATATAATATAATATAAATATATTTTTTAACTTTATATAATATAAATTATTAATATAATAAAAAATTTATATCAAAATAAAATATTTTATATATAATATAATAAGACACAAATATATCATATGGTTGCAATTTTAGTCTAAAATCTACAGGCTACTTTCCAGAGTCCGGACATTTTAAGCCTCTTTGCTTAAAATCTTCAACGCCAACCTCTGTTCCTTCTCAGTTTCAGTTTCATTTCACTTTCCTTTGTCGGTTTGGATTATAAACCCACATATGATCAAGCTTCTAACAGGTACTTTTCTTTCTTTTTGTGTAGTACAAGTCGTAATCAGTGCAAATATTTGATTTTTTGAATTGGGTTTAGTGAATTAGGAAGGCATATGAATTCCGGAAGAAAGGAAGAGTAAAAAGAGAGTCAAGATTGACGTTTTGGGGTTTATCTTAGACCTTGCAACAGGAGAAAAAAGGACAGTTTTACAGATTGAAATTTGGGGAAAATGATGCAGATTCAGTTACTCTCCTTTCCACACTGCAATCTAACTCCATCCAGATTCTCACCTTCTCCCCATATTTTCAGTTCCTTTTCATCAAGACACCAGCTTGCTGGACTTGTGGGAAACCAACATTTCCTATCTTGGTCTCTTAATTCAGTCAAAAGGGTATACAAATTTCAAACTAGTTTGAGAAAATATGGGGTTTGGTTAGGATCAAATGTGGAATTGTGGAAGATGAGAGTGTTGATGATGGGTTTTATATGAGGAGGTGCGTGGAGCTGGTTGGGTGCAAGAGTCCTAATCCTATGCTGGGGTGTGTTATTGTGAAAGATGGCAAGATTGTTGGTGAAGGATTTAATCCTCAGGCTCGCCAGCCTCATGCTGAGGTAACCCCTATTCTCTTTTTATCCATTTATCTTTACGTGTAAATTGTATGATTCTTTAATGAAATGTCAAACTGGAATGGTAAGTGAAATGAAAGAAAAAAGTTCACTGGTTTAAGTTTGGTCTCCATAGTGACAAAAAGTCAAGAATTCTTTGTCATTTTTTTTTAATAAATAATGCAAGGAAGAACTTGTTTAAAGCTGGTTGAGGATTATTAGCTCCAAGTTTCTGTGATCTGTGATCAGTTGGTAACTTCTTTCTGTACTTTCTGTTAGGAATTTGACCATTCTTTCTTGCTTTTAGGAGTCTATATTAGACTGAACCGGAAAATATATTTGCAGGTTTTTGCTCTGAGAGATGCTGAGGATTTAGCTGAGAATGCGACTGCTTATATGAGCTTGGAACCATGCAATCACCATGGAAGAACTCTAGCATGTACTGAAGCATTGATAAAAGCCAAAGTGAGAAGGGTGGTGATCGGTATGGCGGATCCTAACCCAATTGTAGCTTCAAAAGGGGTGGATTGAATGACAGATGCAGGAATCGATGTGACCTGGGGTGTTGAAGAAGAGTTATGCAAATGGCTCAATGAAGCCTATATCCATCAAATGTTGACTAGGAAGCCTTTTGTGACATTGAGGTAAATTCCCTTCACCTTAGGTTACAAACATGAAATCAAACTGGATATTTCCTTTTGCTGCCTTAAATATTTTATTTGGCATGTTTGCATCCATGCATTCACAGTCTCACACGCATTTATTCCGCATGTTGCTTAGTATTGAAATTAGATGCGGCAATTGGACGGATTCTGGCAGGTTCGGGACGAGTCATTTTGGGTTCAGATTTTTTGGATTTGGGTTAATTTGGGTTTGGGTGTATTCGAGTTCGAGTTCTTTCGGGTTCGGGTTGATTCAGGTTCTGGCTATTTCAAGTTCAAGTTGATTTGGGTTCGGGTTCTTCTTTAATATATCTTTTTTTTTATAATTTATTGCATATCCATCATTTTATTAACCACTTTTATCTCTTTTTTTTTCATTTAATTAGATTAAAAAATGAGATGTTATTAATCGTTAACTCATGGACTATGTAGGTGACAAAGATAAATTTTAATTTAAACTTTAAAGTACTTAATTATGAATAATCGTAATAAACAATATAGTTCAAATTTCAAGTGAGAAATTATTTTTTATAATATTAATTTATTTTTAAATTATTATAATATTATAATTGAAATACCTTATATTTTATTTTAAATTTATTATAATAGTAATAAATAATGATATTATTTATTAAAATAATTATAAAATTAATAAGAATTAAAAAATCAAATATCTTACCACACGTGTATGATAAGGAGCAAATGGAAAACAGCTAAGCACAACAAGAAATAAAAACCCAAAAAGCTGAGAGAATTTTAAAAAATTGATATCAATAAATAATTATTAAATATAAGATAAAAGCAAGAAAATAATTGTAAAGAAAGAAATGATAGTTATTTAAATTATTAAGAAGGAGATAACAATTACCCATTTATCTCTCTTCCCTTTCTTTGTCTGCTGTCTCTCTTCTCTACCTCATAATGGGAGAGTCGATTCCCTTATGTGTATTAAAAAATAATAAAAATAAAAATTTATATTAATCTCGAATTAATATATAAAAATAATAATTAAATGCGTATGCATGTCTTGATGTATGTATGAGGATATTGAAATGTATAAGTGATTATAACTAAATGTATAATTGATTATACTTAAATGTATAACTGTATTATGAAGAATGTACACAATCTTAAAACGAATCTTACACTCTACCGTGCACTTCTGAAGCATGTGAAAATATTCAAGAGTAATTGTGCGCGTATGTAGGATAACATACATGATAATCACGTAAGGCATACAGGGGGGAACCGACTCTCTCTTTGTGCAATAAAGACAGTATTCAAAGAGGGATAAATAGGTAATTATAATATCTTTATTAATAATTTTATAATTATTATTTTGTTGAAGTTATTTTTCTTATTTTTACTTTTATTTAATAATTATTTACTATTTCACTTTTTTAACATTCTCCTAATCTAAATCCCCTTTCAAATCTACTCATCGTTATCATCACTCGGCTTCTTCTTCCTAAAAGCTAATCTGCTTTCCTCTAGTCTATCATTGCTCTCATCACTCATCAACTTTCTTCTTTTCATCGTCCATCAAATCTATCAATGTAAGTATTAGATCTGCGTAAAACTCATGATTATTTAAATTATATTGAGGGTTTATTTTTTCAATTCTATTTTAATAATATCTCATGATTTTATATTATAATATAATGGGTACATCTATTGTTGTCTATATCTTTTTTGATTGAATCTGCAGTATTTACATTTTGTAATTTTAGTTTTTTTTCTAGAAAATATAATTACAAAAAAATATAAATATCATATTAATTTATAATTTGTGAAACGCATTCTAGTAGTAAAGGTTCGTGATATCATTCTAAGATAATGCTTGAATCAAGGGAATAGTGGTCTAGCAAAAAAATTTATGTAAAAAAAATTTTTTTGATTCATCGCCAATAAATTTTTTTTGCAAACTTTAATAGTGGTCTAGCATTCTCTTATTTACATTATGAATAGATCCAGTAATCAAATATATTATGAATAGATCTTGTAAGCATTCTCTTAGAACGATCTCATTAACCTTCACTATTAGAATACGTTTCACAAATTACAAATTAATATATATTTATATTTTTTTGTAATTATATTTTCTAGAAAAAAGCTAAAATTACAACATGTAAATATTGCAGATTTAATCAAAGAAGATACAGATAACAATAGATGTACCCATTATATTATAATTTAAAATCATGAGATATTACTAAAATAGAATTGAAAAAAAAAATCTCAATATAATTTAAATAATTTTGAGCTTTAAGCAGATCTAATAT
Organism: Adansonia digitata; assembly: GCA_029448705.1. NCBI lineage: Eukaryota > Viridiplantae > Streptophyta > Magnoliopsida > Malvales > Malvaceae > Adansonia > Adansonia digitata. Next base: position 11,612 of record JAQSVH010135456.1, on the reverse strand, counting down.
TTATATTGATGGGTTTAATGGACGATGAGAAGAAGAAAGCTTATTAGTGATGAGAGGGATGATAGACGAGAGGAAAGCAAATTAGCTTTTAGGAGGAAGAAGCCTAATGTTGATAACAGTGAATAGAGATTTAGGTTAGGAGAATGTTAAAAAAGTAAAATAGTAAATAATTATTAAATAAAAGTGAAAGTGAGAAAAATAATTTCAAAAAAATAATAATTATTAATAAAGATATTACAATTACCTATCTACCCTTATTTTCTCTCTTTGATTACTATCTTTATTGCATAAAGGGAGAGTCGGTTCCCTTTGGTATGCCTTACATGATTGTCATGTATGTTATCCTACGAACGCGGACAATTACTCTTGAACATTTTCATATGCTTCAGGAGTGCACGATAAGGTGTAAGATCCGTTTTAAGATCGTGTACATTCTTCAAAATACAGTTATGCATTTAGGTACGATCAATTATATATTTAGTTATAATCACTTGTACATTTCGATATCCTCACACATACATCAAGACATGCATACGCATTTAATTATTATTTTTATATATTAATTCAAGATTAATATAAATTTTTATTTTTATATAATAATTTAAAAATTTTATTTTTATTATTTTTAATGCACATAAAGGAATCGACTCTCCCCTTATGCAGTAGAGAAGAGAGACGGCAGACAAAGGAAGGAAAGAGAGATAAATATATAATTGTTATCTTCTTCTTAATAATTTAAATAACTATCATTTTTTTTTAAATTATTTTTTTGCTTTTACCTTATATTTAATAATTATTTACTAATGTCAATTTTTGAAATTCTTCGAGCTTTTTGGGTTTTTATTTCTTGTTGTGCTTAGCTATTTTTCATTTGCTCCTTATCACACACGATATTTGATTTTTTTAATTTTTATTAATTTTATAATTATTTTTAATAAATAATATCATCATTAATTAATATTATAATAAATTAAAAATAAAATGTAAGGTATTTGAATTATAATATTATAATAAATTAAAAATAAAAATAATATTTCACTTGCAATTTGAATTATATTATTTATTACGATTATTCATAATTAAGTACTTTAAAGTTTAAATTAAACTTTACCTTTGCACCTATATTGTCCATGAGTTAAAAATTAATAACATCTCATTTTTTAATCTAATTAAACAAAAAAAAAAGAAATAAAAGTGATTAATAAAATGATGAATATGCAATAAAATAAAATAAAAAGATATATTAAAGAAGAATCCGAACCCGAAATGGTCTTTACCCGAATCAGTCCAAATCCGAAATGGCCCGAATAAACTCGAATACAAAAAAATCCGAATCCAAAATGACTTGTCCGAATCTACCTAATTGCCACCTCTAGATACTGCCCAAAATTATTGCAGGGGTGATAATATTTTCAGATTGTAATAGCAAGTAATCCTGGTCAACTTCCTGCTCTCCCTAAAGAAGCCTCTAAGATGATAATATTTGCGTACAGAGAGATAACCATAGATGCACGTTTGACTCAAAAAGGAATTGAGGCAGTGGTTTTAAATCGCATAAATTTGACTTCAATTCTGGAATATTGTAAGCGCCAGGGGGTTTTTAGTGTTTTGTTATTTATGAGGGGCAGCATTGGTGATCTTGAGGAACTTCTTCGAGAAGCTATTGAGCAAAATCTGTTGCAAAAGATAATGCTGGAGTTTTGCCATTTTTGGGATGAATCAAATGGTGGAGAGTCACTTTTGTCATTGAATAGTTTGGTTAAAAGACTAGTGAAGAATTAGAATCCAGGCTCTCAAATCAAAGCATTGTGCCTGAGGGATATCTTCAACGCAGGTGATTACAATAATGCAACAACTTCTTATTGGCACTTCGCTTTGTTGGTTCATCAAATGCTATGGGATTTTCTTCAGCAACAGGCTTCATAAAGAAAATATAATCGTTCTGATCAGCTTGTGTACAAAATACATAGATATCCTATGAATATCATTTCCTTATTCATGATTCAACCATACTCTGTACATCCAGATTCTAGATAGCAAAAGGCAATGACAAAGCCAAGTTGCAGCATTATGTTAGATATTTAGGCTTTGAATTAATGTGAAAATTATTTCACAATAAGCTCAGCCTTTGGCAATTACCCCTTGTTTACCATGTGGTGGGGCAACCATTCGGTGAATGTTCGTAGGAATGCCTCCTTTTTCCATTTAACCTTGCTTGAATATCCTTCTCTGTTGCGATTGCTTCTTTAATGTTGTTCTGCGCCACACTGCAAAGTTCATCAAGGGCTAACATTGGAAATGGCTCCTCAATAAGAACACCAACCTGCAACATGAAAGAAACTTTTAAAGATCAAAGAGGAAAGAAAAAAACATACTCCTACGTTACAGGGATAAAACCGAAAAAGATACATACTTCTTCTATGCAGAACAAGGAAGCAGCACTGATTAAAGTAGCAGGAACAACCATCCAATGGCAATCATCCCAGAGTATGATAGGCAAAGTAAGATGCCATAGGACCAAAAACCTTGATGTCAAGCGAGTATACGATAGAGGGATAGGAATACCCATGAGTTGCTCACATACACCAATCCCTTCATGGAAACATGAGATCTTTGACTCCTGGAAGAATAAAATGAGATTACTATAAGACTGTTGCAAAACAAACAAAGATAAAGATGAAATATAAATTTCAAATCGACGAGCAACGGTTTAGAGTTCATTTTTCTTACTACTAAGAATTTTGATAAAATATAAAGTTCAAATGGTCCAAGAAGATAGATACCAACATAGTTCTCTTTGATTCTTCTAAGTTCAGCAGTTTAAGGCTTTGAGAAATGAACTCGATTATGCAGCGAGGCCGATGGTTTGAGTTGAGTACCACCGCTAAATCATCTACTTCAAGCAAATTTTTAAGATCTCTGCCAATATCCGACCCATACATAACATGACACTGCAAACACGCCACTAACAAGTAAGAACAAATTCCTACAAGATAATTATGAATTTGTTCAGAATTTATTTTAATTACCAGTAAGAATACCACAAAAAAGGAAGAACTAAATCAGACCCACCTTTAGTGCAACAGGAAAAGCCATAATATAGTGCAATAGAGCAGTTTTGATCGACTGATCATCATCCGAATTATCAACCCCAGCAATTACCTGCCTCGCAAAATCATTTGTACCAGCAATTACCTTAGTCCATGCTTTCCTCCCCTCTTGAAACCTTGAATACGAGGCCTCAGTTCTAAAAACCAACAGCAAAGCCAATGCAGGCGCTGTCAACTGATAAGGCAACGAAGAAGCTCTCAAAACTGGGAAAAAAGCAGGCAAACAATGCAAATCCACGGCAGTGTTGTAGCTGGCAATGACCATAGCTACAAAAGTAAAGATTAAAACAGGTGGAACCAATGATAAGATGACACGTGACTGCAAACTGGAAAGTAAATGTCGAAGGTGACGTCGTGAACTTCTGTGAAGCACCCATTTTTCATGGTTGTAAAGAGCGCGGTTTTGTTGCATTCCACGCTCTTGAATACGATCAGCCCAGTCTGGGATATCATGGAGGAGGGAGACAAGATTCAGGGTTTTAGAGGTGGTGGACTTTGAGCTTGGTGGTGGCGTTGGTGGTTGAGAAAGAGAGGAAAGGATCTTGAAACGGGGCGGTTGCTTGAGTCTGGCAGGAATTGAAGGGCTGGGGTGAAACTTGAGGAAGTGTTTGGGGTTGAAGTTGGAAGAGAATGAGAGCTTCGAAGGGTTCAAAGATTGAGCCATAATAAGTCAGTTTTCGGAGGGAGAGGGAAGCAGCAGATGGACATGTTACTTCGTTAGGGCTTTCATTTCAAGGAGAGGAAGAGTGGAAGAGTAAGTACGAAGGGAAGGGGTAGGTAAGTTTTAGTCAGCAAAGTGGTTACTGTTTCATGTTTGTGAAGGAGGTTGATACACATGTTCAGGATTTTTATTCGGATAAAACCAGAATGTTCTAAAAGCGGTCATTTACTGTGTGACAGATCACGGGACACTCGTTATGTATGGATTTAAAAAATATAAATAATTTTTAAAAAAATTATGATTAATGAATAATTTTTATTTTATTATAAAAAATATAAATTTATTTAAATTTAATAAATTAAAAATGATATTCAATTTAATTATTTTTATTATATATAGTATCCCCGAAAGATTACAGGCTTTTTCTTTTCATTGTGGGAGGGGGGTTATGAAAGATTATGGGACTGAGTTAACTAATGTAGTACTGGTCCTTGCTTTTGGTTTGGTTTGGTTTAGTTCAGAACCAAACAGTAAGGACCAGATCAGATGTTGGAAGGTATGCGGAAGGGTTTCCGAGGCTCAAATGACAAGTTCTTTTTGATGAATTTTCAGAAACTGCCCTTTGGCCCTTTATCCTATTCCATATTTCATTTCACTTTTTTTCGGTTATGTTAGCCGTAAACGGATTAGTTTAATAGTCAAACAGATAGTACACGTAGAGACTCCCACAACCAAACACACCCTTTGGTTTTCCCTTGATTCCTTCCCCCCCCACCCCCCCCCCCCAATCCGACGTCGCAATATTGAAAGAGAACACGCAGTCTTCCTTTAGCTATCTTGAACTGAGAAATGGAAGAGCCAAAAGCACCCCAGAACCTATCACCGACCCAAGATCCAAAGGCATCAATAGCAACCACAAATGCAGCTCAAACAACCGCTGCTCCTCCTCAGCCACCACTAGCACCACCAACAGCACCAGAACAGCCAGCTAGCAAGAAAAGACCTCTAGAAAACAGCAATGACCAATACCAAAACTCCAAGTATTTCAAGATGCGCCTTGTTCTCAAAGATCTACGTCCTCATTTCATCGAGGTACATATAACATTCCGATGTTTCCAAAATTTTCCCTTTTGTCATTTCGTGTATGGTTTTTCTTTTCTATTTTTCCCTTTTCCTTCATGTTGATATAATATAAGAGAAAAAGAAACCCTTTTGGCGATCAAGTTTCAGTTTTCTGGACTGGCCTCCCCTTTGAATTTTCTTCTCGGATTAATATATGGCAGTATAATTGGGTTACAATTGATCAAATCTTGATTTCAGATTCTTAGGTGTTCTTCCAGTGACCTCATCATTCTTGGTCATCTGGAAATTTAGGTTTTTTAACTGAGGATAATGGTTCAAGTTTAAACTATGATCGTCAGTTCCATCACCCATGTTTGATTATAGCCTGAACAATGTCAAGGGAAGATCCTCTAGATATGTCCTTACAGCGTGTATGATTGATTAGCCAGTCTTTTATTTTATTATTATTTGCTCCTTGGCTCCTCGCATTGAAGATTTATGTGTGCCTGAAGTAGCTTCATCAATCTGGATTCATGTATGAATTATTTTCCATTTTTTCTATATCCATGGAGCATTCTATTGATATGAGATGGATTTTTATGTTCCTTGAAGGTGCTTCGAACCCCAGATTTTCAAAATTGCAAGGCTGCCCATGAAATTAAAGAAAGTAAGCTCACAATATGCTTTGTCAAGTTTTCCAACTGTCGGCATCGTGTATTCCTTCATTTTAATACTATCATCTCTGGCTCGGTAACTGTTGCATATTACAGTCTTTGTGGATTTGATCAGTTGCTGCTATTATCTATTGGCTTAGCCTGTAGGAAAAGAAAAGGACTAGCATATCATTAATTTGTTTGCCATCTATTAGCAATGGTTAACTTCGGTTCTTTTATGTTAAATTGCAAAATTTCTATTCGCAAAAGGCTTGTATGAACAAACCTTCAGTATAACTTGGCTGACTACTGCGAAACCTCATTTGACTCAAGTTAATCCACCTGTTAGACATGCAAAAATTAAGACATAATTTAACCCAAAACTTAAGAACCAGAGCATCTTGAGAACTGGACAGTAATAACTTCCACATTAAAAATTTCATTCCCAAAGTCGGTTGGACATCAAGTATTATTGAGTCTTAATATCCCTATTTGTTGAATCACTTCTATTATAAGGAGCCATTCTCTGAATGTGGCTTCATACCATTTGTTTTAAAACACAATATTGCACCCAAAAATTTTTTTTTTGGTCAACATTTTAAAACAGTAATTTGCATTTGGCTAGCTGCTAATGGTCAACATTTTGTCATGGAACTGCTTCTTTAGAATGATCTATCTTTGCCAATCACATGGTGCATAGGGTTTTTATATTACATTATTAATTTAAGGTTATATGTTTCAAATTTGTGATTTGCAGAGATGAAGCTTTTGTTGGAATTGTACAAGGAGATGATAGGCTCCATAGAGAAATGTAATAATGCACCAGGAAGCCAGACACTGCAAGGTGAAACTGTAATGAAGCAGAAGCCTCAGGAGCCGCCTCAAGTTGTTAAGCCAGCACTGTCATCCAAAAATAAGACTTTCCCGTCAAATAGTGTCACCGGGAAACAACAATCTGAAAATAGTGAAGCTCCAGGGACATATATTGTTGGGGGGTCGGCTTTTGGCTGGAACTTTATTACCTTTACAGGTAGCAAACCAGTCTATTATGGAGTAACAAAGGAAGCATTCCGAAGTGCTCAAGCAAGTTTAGGAGGAGAGTGAAGTCTTCCTGACATGTATTCTTGGTTAAATATTTGCATTAATAGTAAATGCTTTTGGAGCTCTACCTTTATATTATTAACATTGGGGGATTATCATTTGTATAACGATTGTGGTAAAATTTACTCTTTGGGGTTTCAATTCAAGGGATCTGTTAAGTTTGATTTCTCACATTGCTTGAAACTCTCGTCATCTTTCTATTCCTTGTTTCCTTCAAGAAAAATAACTGGAGTGCTATCGACATCAAGTGAGAAATAGAGTTGATAGATGATTATGCTGTATTTGCCAATATACATCATGAACAGCAAGTAATGTTCTTATTTTTTGCATGGCAAATGCTTTGGTAGTTTGAGTTACAGCTTGAATAAGTTCACGCTACATGAAGTTGGTGTAGCTTTTTAAGAAAATATACATTTGTCTATATAAAAGTATTAACGAATCTACACCACTAAGGGTCCATAGCTCAGTGGTAGAGCATTTGACTGCAGATCAAGAGGTCACCGGTTCGAACCCGGTTGGGCCCTCTAAGGATAAAATTTTTTTAATTCCTTATTAGTGCCTAGCTATGTTACTGATTCGAACCCGGTTGAGCCTTTAAATATAAATTTGTGTTCCTTGTTAGTGCCAAATTATGTTAATAGTTTAAATCCGATTGATCCTTTATATATATAATTTTTTTTATTTGTTGTTAGTACCAACTCTGTTATTTAGATTTGAATGAGTATCAAATACGAATATGCGTATGATAAAAATATATTTAATTTTTTTAATATATTTGAATAGTCATATTTTTATATCCATATTTAAATACATGTTATATATAAATATCATACGCAGGTATTTAAAAAAATAAAAGAAAATTTGAGTAAAATAGGTCATGAAGAGAGAGGAACAACCAAGGAAACTAGAAAGTAGAGAATCCCACATGAAACAGAAATTGGCCTCTAAAAACACTGGGATTTCATTAGCAACACGTAAAAGAAAAGTCCTATCTCTACAGAAATTACAAGCTCGTGAACTGAGGAAAACAAATTTAGCCTCTCATTGTTTTACTCTCTTCTCTGACAAAAGGTAATAAACAACGAGGGGAAGAAAATGTATGTATCTCCGTTCCCAATCAATGTGACAGGGAAGAATTTTTTTACATAAACATGAACAATTTTGACCCAACGAAGAATGAAAGAACTCTCACATATTCATAAGGGAAAAAAAATGATAACAAAAGTGAAAGAAACCCATAACTGCACCATGTCCAAGTACCTCTACTCCACGATGCTCTTATGGCATTCCCCAGGGAAATATTTGCTTTTGTATGGCTGAATTAATGGAATGAATGAGACTTGGTTTCACCAGTTTTTGCGGACTCCTGAAATCAATACCAGGCAGTCATCTTCACGAACAAGACAATTGAATGCGGTCTGGACATTTACTTTTGCCTAGCCACTGAGCTTCTGTTGGGTTCAAGAGTTGCACGATCCTTAAGTGCTGTTTGAGACTAATTCTCCGTTCCAAAAGCAGCAAGTGCAGTAGCCTGAAGATACAAAGCAATGTGCCATACTGGGGAAATGACTTGGGCTTGCATCAGGTCGTCTAGAGCCTCTTGAGGCATGTCATTAATGAGATAACACAAGCTACACCATGCAAAAACAGTTGGGAGAAAAGATGGTACCAACATCAATGAACCGTTAATTTGTAAAGGAACCATCAAAAGGTTTTCTAGGTACCACAACAGCCGTCGGAAATCAAATACCAACCCAAAGGAGAAAAACTAAATCTATGTTAGTGGAGTTTGAACAAGCAAAAAAAGAATATCCAAAAGATAGCGTGCGTAGATATTATTATGAAGTCCCAATTAATGTTATTTAAATTGACTAAAAATATCATAGTAAGAACCTAACCTGAGTGT
>JAQSVH010135346.1:0-20845 GCA_029448705.1 Adansonia digitata | reverse complement strand
GCAACTTTCAATGAAGTGGCCTTGCATCCTAGTATGTTACTCGCAATATGCATTTTTGTTATAGCACTTAAGATACAGAGGCAGCCTCATAGTCATGAACACCAAGGCTACCAACTGCCCTGGTAATAAGTGACAGTATAACTCTTTATAAGAGTAAAGAAGTGGATTGGAATGTTTTTTATCCTGAGGTGCTTGTTGGTTATTAGATGCTTTAACATTGTTTTTATTGCAAGATTAAGCACTATAGAATAGACCGATTATGGCATTGGTGTGTAAAGGTTAAAGCCTAGATAAGCCATGCTAGGGAAGTACATAATCTACATCGGGTACAAACTCTAAGTGAACTTAGTGAAAGGGAAATCTCAAGCTCATGCATATCAGCTTAAGCATAAAATTAAATATATATATAGCGAAATTAAATAGAGAAACATACAGATTTCATTAGGATCTTAGGAAGAAAGAGACATGTGATCGGTTTGCTATTTAGAAACACAGATTTGATAGAAGTTATACTTGCTTAGAGACTTATAACTCTAAGCATGCCAATCCCTACACGAATGCACCATGGGTTAATTACTATGATCTCTTTTTTAAGGCCAAAAATAGTCTAAGCGTCCTACTTCTAACAGTGATCCGTGCAAATGCCAATTGGAGCATTCATAAGATCTGGTGGTTCTCTGGTGCTAGCTGAAGGCCTTTCAAGCCTTAACCAAAAGATGCATGACAATAAGTTTATATCTGAAGTGATTCAAGAACAATTCCTATGCCAATCACACTAAAGAAAAAAAATAACAGCTTAGTAGAGAATTTTTTTCGCAGATGCAAGCAAACGAATCAAAAAAATCTTAATTTTTCTATTCTAGTTGATTCCTTTAGGGTAGAAAACTAATTTTCCATCTTTTATTATGATTAAAAACGCTTTCTAATCACCTAGTATGCATATATGCTCCATTAAGCTTTGAAAAGAGAAGATTTCAAGATTTAGCCAATTTCATAACTTTTGTGAAAAATTAATCTCTCAATGCCAAAAAACTATTTTTCTAATTTTGTTGTGTCAAGAATAATTCAAGAACACTGAGAAAATCCATGAAAAAACAAAGACAGCTTAGAGAAGCATAGGTCATATGCCAAACCCTTTAAGAACATCTAGGGTTGGTGTTTACGATTTTTTCTAATGCTTCTAATCAGCCAAACAGCCTTAATAATCATTCAAATACACCTTGGGCTAGATTAGGCTTAACTATTAGGTCATCTAAGCCCATATTAACATATCCATAAGCTGGCCCCACTTTGGAATGTTTCTTAAAGCCTAATTAAAGCTATTTTAAGTAGCTTGTCCAAGATTGGGCCTTCATAATAACTTATGAATATTTTAGCTCAATAGCATATCGAAGATAGTTATTCCATGTGCTAAGTCTATTAACAAGCCCAACTTGGAGTAGTTCATAAGAAAACTCACTTAATAATTAAGGCTTTTGGCCTAAACCTTTAGTTTACATGTTAGATAAATTAATTCATAATTAGATTTTCTAACCTATGTAAAACAATTTTACTTCATATAAATAATATTAGATAATTAAGTAAATAACTTTAAAATAATTATTAGTTTTTCAACTACAATTATTTGGCTTTATTTAATAATATCTCTAAAACCATGTCTACAAATAGGCATATTTTTGGTAAAACATTTTTATCTTTATTGCCATATTATGACATTTCTAATTAGATTTCATAAATTTCATTTATGTCTTAAATTATTCTTAATTAAACTTAGTCAATTAAGTCCTCTTCAATATACCTTTTATTTTATTAAGTCATACTTAAATAAATCTTGGTTTTAATCTAATAGATCATTTAATTATATGTGACCCACTAGGCTTCCATCATAAAGGTAATAAAATATAATTACCTAATTAAGTGTATTTATATCTATAGACCAAGATTGGTCTTTAACAAGACATCATAGCTGCCATGTATGTAGAAAGTGTTAATATGACCTCTTAAGAAACCTTTTAGTAACCAACCTCTTAGTGTACTTCGGTTCTTTCACCAAAGACGCTAGAAATACCATGAGCATGGTGCAATGTCTACTCATGTATCAATCCATATTAGCTCCTCCAACTTTTGGTTAATGTAAAAAATGTAGAGAAATAATTTCTTCAAAATTCATTATGCGTTGGCCAACAACTTTATCAAGTTAACCAAAGGTAGGAACATATGAGATATGTCTAGAATGTCGACATAGGGAATCCTCTTTGGATCACTCATTCATCCACCATATGATTCATGTCATACCCAATGTACCTTAACTTAAGTATCCATTCATTGTCGACCCATTTCAAATAAATCAAAGTACAACACTCATCATACAAGATGATTGGTATCACAAGTCTAAAGGGTAATAAACATGATAGCACATGAGAACATATTCCATAGACACGTGAGTGACTTATACCACATGGAGTTCTAATACAACCCATGTTTAGTAAACTTGTTTCTACAAAATAAGAACTTATATGCTACCCCAAAATATATCTATACTCCAACTTCTATAAGATCAAAGAGTAGCATGCACTAAATGCATAGAGGCTTAGCATATGCTAATCATAGTGGATTGTCAATGCTCTTTCTTGACAATATGACGACTAGGAACATTTCTAGAAAGATGACTTTGATGCAGAAGGATCTCATCAGCATAACCCTTGACTAACTTTGCAAGCTTATTGTGTTTCGTAGGCTTCATCTAATTAGTGATTGCATATTGTTAATTGTGCCATTAACATGAAGAAAAATCTTGAATCACTAATATTTGTATTGTTAACAATTACATGCCTTATCCAATCTGATTGGCTTTGGGCCATTTACTAATACTTAGTCTGATTCTCATTAATGCCATTTACTTCCTTTTCTTTCCCCTTAGTGGTAGTCTTTTCGTTAGAGCTAGACGATTCTCCTCTTATTATCTTGCCGCTCTTTTTGGATTATCAATTATCTCACCAATAAAACCATGTCAATAAAATTCTTCGTGGCATTCCATATTAACTTCTCATAGTAAAGGGATTATAGGGTATTGATGATTATGACTATCACTTTTCTTTCAATCAAAGGTAGACAAACTTGGGTAGCCTTTTTCTTCCATCTTTGGGCATATTACCTAAAACTCCCTAGCTTTTTTTTCCATTTTCATGAGTAAAAGGCAATTTAGAGCCTAGTTTGATACATGCTTATATTAGTCTAAGAAGGTACAAGCTAAGTCTGCCTATATATGAGTTCTAAGCCAGTCAAGCATTATGTACGAATAAATAGCTACCTTAGTTAGGTTGTCTTAAGAGCAGTGAATTAAGAGCTTCTTATTCTCCTTATATCTAGCTATTTTTTAATAGTTCTTGCAAATGTGAGTAGTTGGATTTATCACCCTATTACACTTTTCAAAATCTGGCAGTTTAAATTTAGATGGAAGGATGATGTTGGAAATTAGACCTAAAGATTAGGCATTTATGATTCAAAATTTTTTATTCCTTCCATGGCCTAAAAATATTTTTTTCAATAACTGATACTTGTGGATCCTCAATAGTTTTAGAAAACTCTTTAGCTTTTTCTTATTGTGCTTGTTCATCAAGATTTGGGATTAAAAGCTTTAAAGGTAAGGAGTTTGCACCTTGATATCCCGAAACCAGTTAGGTGTGACCATTGTCTTTGTCTAGATAATAGTTAAGCTAGTAGGTCAGGTGCTATCGGGGGTTGTTGTTTCTATGATGCCTACTCATGAGCTTGGTGGCTTTGATCCCACTATTCAGATTGTTTTCAGGATAAGCTTATCCTTTGCCCATATCAACAGTGCTTGTTTACCTTTTAGAGAAACGGATAATAGTTTAGCTCCCTTTGCTACTTGAGCCTACTATTCCTAGTTTTTCTGAGGCATATGTTCTTGATACTTCCCATACATGAATTCTAAGTGTTTCATATAGGCTTGATGATCATTTTGCATGGCTCTCTAATAGTTGTGACTATTATATCGATGATGAATGATAGGTTCCATTTTTCATAGCACCTTGCATTTTTAGATTATTGCCATATTAGACTTTTATTTCTTATCATAAATATGCTTAATGAGCTAATAATGATGCGTCTATGCAAGCATGCTTGTCTATGGAGTTTACGTGGCATGGTTGATAAATGAATGAATGACTATAAAAATTAAGTTAGTATGCAAATTCACGAAAAGCAAGTAGGTTTTAGCAATGGCTTCCTCATAAATCTTTCATTAAATAGAAAAATCTTTGATTACAATCGATTGAATTTGGAAATAATGAATAGGGTTACATTGTTTACTTACATCCTTGAGGTAATCTAATGGCTCTAGTCCATGCTTTTCTATAGGAATAAAGTTTTGCCTTAAGGATCAAGCTGATTCTGCTATGTCATCTGCTTTAGACTGGTTCATTTGAATCTACTCCATAAAGCACCAAAGGTGTTGCTGATGTTCTAGTGAACTTGGTTACACTTGAACCATGTATTGAGCCATTCCTGCTTCTTTTCATGAAGATCCCAATCTTGTGGTGGCCTTATGGAGAGACTATTCCAACTTATGGATTCTTAACAGCAGAGTTTCTTTTTCTATTTTTTCTTTATTCATGAGATGGACATAGGCTTTTACATGCTCATGTTTATTTCGATTAGGTAACAAATAAGCTTGAGCTTTAATGAGCTTTTGTTCATGTATCTAAGCCTGAGTTCTTTAGGAGTCTAATTCTTTGGTGTGGGTAGCTATATCGGCTTTCAATTTAGTTAGGGACTTACTTACTCTTCTGCATTTCCTATTAAGCAAGAGTGCCTTATGTTCTTTCTGTAGACTTTTGAGGGACTCATTGGCAATGTCTTTTTTCTTAGTAAACCTTTCTAACTTTTCATCCTAAATCAATTGTTCAAACTCTTATTGCTATTTTGTTCTTTTAGTAATGCAATTTTTTGTTGGATTTTAGCTCTTTTATTATTCCTTTGTCAAAAGTTTTGTTTTGAAGAAAATTCACCCATTGGCTTCTGAGTTGACCCATTTTTTCACAAGACCAAGCTTCATTGATCCAACGGATTTTCCACTCCTTATAGCTTGGGGGTTACCTTGTTGTCTCATTTTTGTGATTTAAAATAATAAGTTTGCTTCGAAGAGTTGAAAATTGTCTGTATCTTTCCCATAGCTCTTTCCCCTTTATTCAAAAATTCCAATAGTCAAGGTTGCACATTACAAGGATAAACTACAAGCATTCAAATTGATAAAAGGCTATAAGTGGAGCATAACTGATGCCTTCCCAAATATCGATAGGTGCAACCCACTTAAAATCCCTACACTTGTACATAAATGACTCCAAGGTGATCCAAAAGATTGTCCAATCTATTTTCTTCATGAGTAGGTTTTTAAACTTCTCTATCCATTACTCTTGGGTCAATCCAGTACCTAATTTTTCTTGAGGAACCTAGTGATTGTGCTAAAATTATTCATATATAGGTGAAGCAGCCTCCTTACCTCAACTTAGAAATGACTAAGTGAAACCAGATATAGAGGAGAGGAGTATACCCAACAAAGTGCTCGTTTACCTTTTATGCAGTGAGAAAGTAATTTAACAGTCTCAATGAGAATGGTGAGTGCTGGGTTAATGCCACAACCAACCTAAAGAATAAATCAATTGCAGATATTTTAATGTGTCTGAGAGTCTTATGGAAGCTAACCAACCTATGAATGGATAAGGAAAAGACATCCCTTATTTTCCTTTGATCTAAGATGTTTATCATCATTGATCTTATTGAGTCCCACGAGATACACTTATTATTACCTCTTTTGACTTTATGTGTTGCCACCCATGATTCGAGAAGCTTGAAAATGCCAGCCAACCTTCTTTTAAAAGCATGTGGCTTAGGGGATTTGGAATAGATCCTATTAAAATGAACTTTTTTGAGGTTAACTAGGGCTGTATATTCTTTGACAGTCAGGACTAGGACTACATATTCTTGATTGAAAGTATAAGTATCCATAGGTTGAGTTTCAAAAATATGCAATGCCCTAAAGCATTTGATTATCAATCTGAACATAGAGCGAAAGGGTAATGTCACTAAATTTGTTAATGAAGTTTTCTTTTAGCATTATTCTATTGCCCCTAAATGCTTTTAAAAAATGACTCTTTGTATCTAAGAGTTAGCTTGACTTGCCTAGAATCTTTTATCTATATTCGGGCTTTAGGTGATCCCATTCATCTATTGATTCTTTTCAAACCATTCCCTCACTTTCTTGTATGCTTCAGTTACTAGTCTTTACAATTAACCCATAACCAGGCTTTTTAAGGAACACATCCTTTTACCAACTATCCCATAATGAATGCAATGGTTTGATGGATGGAGACAAACAAAAAAGAACTAAGTTAGGAACAAATAGAAATCTATAAGCAAGATAATGAAAATAAATACAAACAAAAACATATAAATTTCCTTAACAACCTAAAGGATCGAAGAGAGTATCACTCTTTGTTCATGGTACAAATTGACTCGAACAGCATAACGATGTGTCTAAGTTAAAACCTCATGGTAAAGTAGCATTTTGTCAAGTTAAACCTATGACCCATAAGGATATACTTATTCATCATAACCTCAAGGTTATCAATGCCAAGCCATCAATTGGATAGCATGATAGCTTAACTACGTTAAATTTCATTCTTTTTCGGGTGATACTAGGCCTTAAACGAAATTTGAAATGGTGGCCTTCGCTTGCTATCACTTATAAAAGTCTAATGATTGTTAGCTATCGATTAAACAACATAACTACTTAACCGAGTTAAGCTTACGAGGTGATACGAAACCTATTAAGCGAAATTAATCGGTTAGGTAATGATGTGCAACCATTGTTACTTATTGACGAATAAGTGTTAAGCTATCAATCAAACAGCATAATGGATTGACTGGGTCAACTTTATTTTTTTTAGGGCCTTAAAAGGGGTCATGGGTGACAATGCTTATCTAAAAAAATAACGAGCATTAGCCATCGATAGGACAATGTAATGGCATGTCTTGACAACTTATGAAGGGGCAAAATTGCAAACGTGAACAATGATATGCGATCATCATCACTTGCATAAAATGAAGGTATAAAGGAATCAAAGGTAAGAAATGTTTTCTCTGGATTATTATAGCACCTTGGTATAGCTTAACATGGTTAGGCTCATATGGCTCACTATATAGGGTTGGTTGACTCTAAATTAGTTCCAAACCATTCTTCTATTCGGTAAAGACAGTCGAGGTACCCTAATCCTAGGCCCACCACTAGCTTAGTGAAAAAAGATTGATTCAAGTGGATGTATTTCTTTATGTTATGTAGATTGTTAATCACAAAAGCATAGTTAATTCACACTCTAGAAAGTATCACTATCCTTATGGGATGGTAATCATCACAGAGGAAACTAGTTCACTTTCACCTAAGGAATAAGATTCTATTATATTCCTAGGAAATATGGTAGAGAGTCTAATAAGATGCAAGTGCATGGTGTGTATCAAAGAAAAAAAAACCTTTTTATTTTACTCCTTATTACCATTAACAAGCACTATCAATTTTTTGGCTAAGAAAAAGGCCCCTAACAATTATAAACAAAAGTAAAGAAAAGTGAAAGAATATAAGAATGAAATAAAGGGGATTATAGTCGAATAGCAGCTAAAATCGAAGAATGTCGAGAATCAAATAAGGCACGACCAATCGTAGGCCTCACCCTTAATTATCCCTTATGGAGTCGCCAAACTATCAATCTACACTCCATGGCCCCTAATTGCTCAGATGACATGCGCAACCTAAAAAAAAAGAAAAATATGTCAAGAAAATGCCTTTTGGATTTCCATTAATTAGAATTTGAAATAGGTGAGTGAAGTAAGAGATGAAGGGAAGACCGTCAGATAAATTACTCATCCAACTAGTCTTATACAGCCACCACAAAATGGCTAAGGACTTTGAGTCACTATCAATCATTTTAAGCTAGGTATGACTAGACATCTATGAAAATTGATAATTCCAAGTTACAAAACTCAAAATACTGATTGTATATCCATTGTCACTTATTAACGAATAAGCGTTAAACTATCAATCGAACAATATAATGGCTTGACTGGGTTAACTTAATTTTTTTAAAGGCAATACAAGGGCTTAAAAGGGATCATGGGTGACAACACTCATGTGTTTCACAAAGAAATAATGACTATTAGCCATTGGTCAAACAACGTAATGGCATGTCCTGTTAACTTATTCAAGGGTAAAATTGCAAATGCGAGCAATGATGTGTGTTCATCATCGCTTACATAAAATGACGGTATAAAGGAGTTAAAGGTAAGAAGTGTTTTCTCTGGGTTATTATAGCATCTGATATAGCTTGACATGGTTAGGCATATATAGTTCACTATATGGGGTTGGTTGACTCTAAATCGATTCCCAAACCATTCCTCTATCCAATAAGGACCATTAAGGTACCCTGATCTTAAGCCCATCCAAGCTTAGCGAAAACGGTTTGATTTGGCTTGATGTATTTCCTTATGTTTTATGGATTATTAATCAGGAAAACATAAGTAATTATAATCGAAAAGGTATCAGTATCCCTATGGGATGATGATCATCACAAAGGAAACTAGTTCACTCCCACTTAAGGAATAAGGTTTTGTTCTCTTCCTAGCAAAATATGGTAGAGAGTCTAATAAGATGCAAGTGCATGGGGTGTGTTAGGGAAACAACAAACCTTTTTATTTTACTCTTTATTAACATTTAACAAGCAGTATTAATTTTTTGGCTAAGAAAGAAGCCCCTAACAATTACAAAGAAAAACAAAGAAGAGTGAAAAAAAAAGAATGAAAGAAAATGGATTATAGTCAAATAGCAACTAAAACCAAAGAATATCATCAGAAAAGACATGATCAATTGTAGGCCTCATTTTTAATTATCCCCAATGGAGTTGCCAAGCCATCAACCTATGATCCATGGCCCCTGCTTGCTCAGATTACATGTGCAACTTAAAAGAAAATGAAAAATATGTCATGAAAATGCCTTTTAGATATCCATTGATTCAAAATTGAAATAGGCTAGTGAAGTAAAAGTATGAGGGGAAGATCATCGAATGAATTGCTCATCCAACTAGTCTTGTATGGCCATTACAAAGTGTTCAAGGACTTCAAGTCACCACCAATCATTTTGACCTAGGTGTGACTAAACACCTATTAAAATTGATAATTTTAAGTTACTTAAAATACTAATTGTACATCTACTATCGCTTATTGATGAATAAGCATTAAGCTATCAATCAAATAGCATAATGATTTGACTGGTCAACTTTATTCTTTTAAAGGTGATGCAGGTCTTTAAAAAGGATCATGGGTGACAACAATTGTGTTTCACCTAAAGAAATAACGAGCGTTAGACAATGGTCAGACAACATAATGGCATGTCTCCACAACTTATTAAGGGGCAAAATTGCAAACATAAGACATGATGTGTATTCATTTTCACTTACATAAAATGATGGTATAAAAGAGTCAACATAAAAAGTGTTTTTTGGGGTTATTATAGAACTTTGGTATAGCTTGACATGGTTAGGCTCATATAGCTCATGATATAGGGTTGGTTGACTCTAAATTGGTTCCTAAGCCATTTCTCCATTCGGTAAGAAGAGTCAAGGTACCCTGATCCTAGTTTGATACCGTGTTGATCGAATCCTAGTAGATAATGGTAGCATGATAAAAATTCTCTAATGGGACACTTTTTGAAAAATAGGCTAGAAGGATAGCGACCTCTATTTTTCATTACCGATATATGGGTTCACCAATCAACCTATACTGGTGAAAGGTTCAATCACTTTCTCGATCACTCTTGGTCATGGAGAACACATAACCACAGTCATGGTGGAATTCTTGGTAGTTGACCAGCTGTCCACTTATAATGTTATTCTTGGGCAACCTACCATGAAAAAGGCAAAACTGATTATAACTGTTTATTGTCTCATCGTCAAGTTCCCTACGTTAATAGGAAAAGGATATATGAAGGTTAATTAAGCGATCGCCTGATGCTGCTACTTAATGGCTATAGAGATGATGTAAAAGGCCCAAAACACATCTAATGAGCGTATGGAAGCTTTGATTGAAAGCACATTGTCTGTCAATACGATAACACCAGCCAACCCTAGTAATTTAGCCCTCGAAAGTTTGGACATCCAGGATGACTTCCACCATCCTAAACCCAAGCTCGCAGAAGAAGATTAGTAATTTCCCTATACTCGTTAAATCTTGATTTATTCAGGACAACCAGAAGTTTGCTAGAACCAAAGGCCAAAAAGGATCTAATAAACTTTCTATGACTTTATGCAGATGTTTTTGCCTGGTCAGCTACAGATATACCAGGCATAGACACAAAGGTGATCATGTATACGCTAAATGTCGATCCTGCAGCTAAACCAGTTAAACAGAATAAAAAAGATTCGCTTCGAAGCGAATTTAGGTGATCAGGGAAAAGATAGACAAACTTTTGACCGCCGGATATATACGAGAGATGTTATACCCTGAATGGCTGGCCAATGTAGTAATGGTTAAATAGTAAAATGAAAAATAGAGAATGTGCATCGACTTTACTGATCTTAATAAAACTTGCCCTAAAGATTGCTTTCTTTTGCCAACAATAGATTGCCTTGTCGACTCTTCAGCAGGCTATCAGTTCCTTTCTTTCATGGATGCATTCTCTGGATATAACCAAATAAGGATGAATCCTCATGATAAAGCCAAAACGTCATTCATGACAAAAAATGGTATTTTTTGCTATAAAGTTATACCCTTGGGGGTTTAAAAATACAAGAGCAACACATCAACGTTTAGTTAATAAAATTTTTAAAAATCAGATTGGGTAATCCATGGAAGTGTACGTTGATGATATGCTCATAAAAAGCCCATGATTGAATAACATATAGCTGATTTAAGAGAGACTTTTGTAGTCTTACGAAGATACAACATGAAACTAAATCCGACAAAGTGCATGTTTAGAGTAGTCACTAGTAAGTTCCTAGGCTTCATGGTATCATCCAGAGGAATTGATCCCAACCCAGAAAAAATAAAAGCTATATTAGACATGACACCTCCTAAGTCGATGAAAGATGTACAACGATTAACAAGAAGAGTCGCATGCTTAACTGCTTTATTTCAAAGCTCATTGACAGATGTCTCCCTTCCTTTAAATTACTAAGGGCAGCTACTCGCTATAAATGGACAGAAGAATGCTAGATGGCATTTGATGAATTGAAATGCTACCTTTGCACACCGCGATTGTTAGCTAGCCCAAAACCCGATGTATGCTTGTTCATATACTTGGCTGTATTAGATAAAATAGTGGCAGTCGTCTTAGTAACAAAAAAAGGAATCCAACAACCAGTCTATTATGTTAGCAAGGCACTACAAGCTAGCAAGATTAATTATACTAAGACTGAAAAGCTCATTTATACATTTATCATAGCCGCCAAAAAACTATGGCTATATTTCCAAGCATATCCTATCATGGTACTCATTGACTGACCCATAAAAGATATGCTATAAAAAGTTAACCCTATTAGAAGGATGATTTGATGAAGCATAAAGTTAAGTGAATTCAGGTTAACCTACAACCCAAGAAGGTGATCAAAGCATATGCATTGACAAATTTTATCGTCGAATACTCTTTCTTACATACTGTCAAACTGCCAAGAACCATCAAAGAAAAACCCTCACTGGTAGGAAAAAATAAAAAAGATGATAGCCTACCAAAAGACTTATAGGAACTTCATGCCGATAGATCATTGAGAAAAGAGAAATCAAAAGCAAGTGTCCTTCTCGTCAACCCCAATGGCCATGAATGGCATTACGCCTTATCCTTTTAGTTTGCAGCCTCAAACAATGCAACAGAATATAAAGCATTGATAGTTGGAATTGAATTGGCTAAAAATCTAAATGTCACATGTCTGAAGGTTTATACTGACTCCCAGTTAGTAGCAAACCAGATTAATAGGGAATACAAAGTCAAGGACTAGAACTTAGCCAAGTACCAACACATGGTTTCACAGCTCGCCAAAGCGTTTGACTATATCATGTTTGAAAGAATACCTCATGAACAAAATTGTAGAGCTAATGCAATATCTAAAATGGAAAAAAGTTTAGAAATTGACCATAAGGGATGGATTCTCCTTGAGTTTGTTGGATCAACAGTTTATGATCGACATATCTTTGAAATTAATGTAGATGATAGGAATAACGGGATAAAAGAAATAAAAGACTTTTTACAAGAAAACATCATGCTAAACACCCCTCTACATAAAAAGTGCCTCGAGAAAAAGGCATCTAGGTGCACATTAATCAATTGTATTATGTACAAAAAATTCTCATTTACCCTTTACTCAGATGCCTTAGCACTAGTGCAACAAATTATGTGTTAAGGGAAATCCATTAAGGTGTTTGTGGAAATCACTTGAGAGGAAGAGCATTAGCACAGAAAGCCCTACAGTAAGGATTTTTCTAGCTGACAATGAGGAAAGATGCCACCAACTTAGTTAAAAAATGTGATAAGTTCCAATGATTCGTCCAGAGTTTTAAAATAGGTAAAACTCTTATCAAGGCCTACATAAAAAGGTGGTATCAACATTTATGAGGTATGAGCTCTTAGAATTCTCTCATTCTCTCTTTGTTCTTTATTCACAACATCCCTTACTGACTTAAGCATCAGAATGTTCCCCCCAGTGTCAAACTCTTGGCCTCTCTCACCTTTGCTGTTTTGCAGGTTTCCTCCTCACCATCTCTATTATTGCATCAACAACCTTGTTTTTCCAAGTAATACCAAAACAACACTTTTCAAAAATTGTCAAAATTAAATTTTCCCTCTTCCAAATTTCTCCAAACTTGTCTAGATTTTAGTTGATTTTCACACATTGATTATTCAATGGATCTAAATATATCTCCAAAATTGTCAACTTGGTTATTTAAGATAATTAATGAAAACTATGAAATACATTTCGACCGTCTTTTTTCCTTTTTTTATTGTTTTATATATTTATTTTATGTAATATTATCTTATTTTTAGCGTCTTACTAACATATTTTTCTTTGGTGGACACCTTGCATTCATATTTGTCAAATTAATTTTTAAAAAAGTAATGTCTTGTGTCAGTATCTTCTCAGTGCTTAACATGAGAAATCTAATTTTTTTCAAAATTAAATTAAAATATTATTTTAGCTTGAAATCTCAGCCCTTTTCACCCCCATTGGGTGCATATAATATTTAAACTTTCTTTAAAAACTCAAGTTATCATTTTTTTTCAAACTCATGCATTAAAAGGGGATTATATTTAAAGATTGATAAGTCAAAACCAAGTTAAGACATGACCAGAAAGGTATCAATTTCATGTACCACAAGAAGGTTTTTTCTGCTTTGCATGTAACCAACTCTTGAGCCCAATCAGTGAATCTTTGGACCATAAAGACCATGGAATTGATGTTTCAAGTTTTAAAACTTGAAATATTGGTCTGGTCTCAATAGGCATCCAATCATGTCTAGCCTAAATGGTTAATGGTGACTCTAATTGCTAGATATTTTATAGTGGCTATCTCAAACTAGTTAGAAGAGTGATCAGACCAACGATCCCTATCAATAGTCAGAGGTCAAGAACCTATACCTTTTCGCACCTTTAACATCATAAAAAAGAATAAGTCATAGTCCAAAGGACATTTTGCCATCGTGATCAAATATTTTTTAATATGTGCACACTCTCTTTCACAATAAAAGCTGGGGGAAAGGTGTGGTGCCCACAGACACCAAATGAGAAAATCTATGAATAACTGATAGATTTCCTCTTAGTTAAAATTGGCACCAAAATGAGAAAGCTTAATAGTAATTGATAGGTTTTGTGCTAACTGAAATTAGGACTAAAATATAAAAGTTTAAGAGTAACTAATACATTTCATCTAGTTGAAATTTGTAACAACATGAAAAAACTCAAGAGTAGCTGGTAAGTATAGCTCTATTTGAAATTAGCACCAAAATGTGAAAATTCAAGAGTAGTTGGTGGGGACAACTCCAATTGATAGTGGCACCAAAATATGAATACCCAAGACCAACTGATAGGTTTTATCCGAACTAAAATTGGCACTGAACTGAAAAAGCTTGAGAGTAGCTGATAGTTTTTTTCCTATTAAAATTGACAACAAAAATTAAAAGCCCAATGTACCTACCTAGGATAAGCATGGTAAAGTTAGTATATAGATGAGATCAGCCCTAACTTGGCTAGTTAAAGGTAAACCTAGCAAATCAGGAATGGTTTTTGGCCTTATGAGTTAAAGGTAAATTTAGTAAGGTTAGTCTTTCAAACTTTAGACCTAATTTAGCTGGTTAGAGGTAAACCTAGCAAAATAGGAGTAGTTCTTAGCCTTGTAGGTTAAAGGTAAGCCTCGCAAGGATAGTCTTCTAGACTTAGGGTCTAACTTGGCTTGTTAAATATAAACCAAGCAACATAAGAATGGTTCTTAGCCTTGTAGGTTTAAGGTAAACCTAAGAAGGTTAGTTTTTCAGACTCTCAGACCAATTTAGCTATGTTAAAGGTAAACTTAGCAATGTTAGAGAGTTTATTCTAGCTTTGCTAGTTAAAGGTAAACTCAACAAGATTAGTTTCTTAGATTTTATGCCTATGTAGCTAACTAAAGAAAAGCTTAGCAAGATAGGTGAGAATAAGTCTAATGTAGCTTGTTAAAGTTAAACTTAAGTAAGTTAGCATGCATTAAGAAAAAAAAAGATAGCTTGGACAAAATAGTTTCTTTAGTCTTTGGCTAATCTTAATCTTTAGTAATGGCTAAAGAGAGATAGTTATTGACACTTAGTTTTGTTTGAACCCTATTTCAAGCAAACCATGCTCAATCTGGCACTTTAAATAAAATGCATCTTTCTTTTTCTAACTAATTTTTGACATCTTGAGAATTGAATAGAAAATCAATAAAAAAAGGGACTAACAGATGCCATGTCAGTAGGTACTTACAACACTTGATGGAAAAAAGGTTTAAAATATGTAAGGACCAAATTGAATAATTTAAAACCTTTAAAATGCAACAAATATCATTTTTATTAAATTTTCAAAGATTTATTAATAAATTTCATTAATATATCTAAAAATCATTGAGTTTCAATTGTTTTAAGCTTAGAGCATGCATTTGCAAGGCCATATTGTATTGATATAATGCTCATCGTATCCATACAATGTGCCTTTGTATCGATACAGTGATAACTTTTATGATTTTTTATAGTTTTGGAAGTTGTTGTATCGACACAATCACCAAATGTATCAATACTATATATGGCCTTTTTCTCCCTAAGTAAGAGTTTTCACCCAAGTATTCTTACATTTCACTTTGCTAATTACCTTAGATTATTCATATTTATGCAAAGGGTGTCTTACAAATGTTTTTGTATTGAAACATAAGCTTGAGAACCAATCACATAGTTTAAACCATTAAAGATTGAATGAGCTTAGAATAGATAAGTCAATGCTATAATCATGCATGTAAACTAACTGGCATATAGTTAAATTGTTTTTTAACTATTCTGAGTCTAGTTTAGTTGAAATTCAATGGGATACTATTTTAGGTTAAAGTTAAACACTTTTTCTTGCATAAAACTAAGACATGGCCATTCTGAATAAGGGTTTATCCTTCAGGCATGTAGCTGAGTTTGTTTACTTAGCTCAGCTAAAAGCTTACCCTAATATGAAGGTTTTAGCCTTTTTGATCGAAACACCTAAGGCTTAAAAGGATTGCTTGCAAGCAAGCATAGGTGAGTCATCAAGAAATAGATAATGGTGCATGGGGATGAGTTGTAATTAAGCAGGAAGGTTTTAAACCCCCTGGGATGTTTAAAATAGAGGGGAAAATTGGTTTTCAACTATGAAAAATCAAGAGAAGGAAAGAAAAAGAGAAAAAGAAAGTGAAAAAAAAGTTTTGGAAATATTGGTTACAAGGTGGTTTTCTACTTTGTTTTTGTTAAATTTTCTTTTCATCTTATCTGAGCTTGAGGATCCTAAGCCATGCTTAGGTGATGATTTAAGCCAAATGTGTAAATATAATGTTTATGAATCTTAAGCTATGACATCTAAATATTTTATTTTCCTTTCTTTGATGATTTGTGATAAAAATTTCTTAAAAAAACATATTTCCATCAAGAAAGCTTGTTTTTTCAAATGTTTTATGTTGACTTTTTTAGTTTTTAATGGTTATAATCAAGTAATTTCTCATGTTTCAGCTCTAGTTTTATTTTACATACCTATGTTTCATGCTATGTATGATTCATTCATTTTATGATATTTTCATGCATTAAGATCACGATTCACATGCCTATGCATTTTCCATATAATATGATGATTATTTCAACATCACCATACATGTTAATAAATCAAAATATGTTTATGCTAGCAAGGTATTTGTTCATGTAAATCATATACGATGCCATGCTTATATGTTTGATTGGTAGATAAGATGTTTATGGATGTATTTATAAATAGTTGAAGGTTAAAAAGACCATTTTAATTTTTTTTATAATGCTCTCATGCTTATTTGAGATTATTATGCAACTTTCATGCATCCTGGAGTCATATAAGTCATTTTTTATGATTTAGAAATCATTAGGTCATTTTATACATTTTGCATTTTAGGATATTCTAGTTATTTTCCATGTTTTAGGGACTCTTATGTAATTTCATGCATTTTTTGGTCATGTTAGTCATGGTTCATGTTTTAAGGTTTATTATGTAATTTCATGCATCTTAGGACCATTTTAGACATTTTTTATAATTTAGGAGTTACTATCTTACTTCATGCATTTTAGCACTATTTTAGTTATTTTTCCATGATGCAGGGGTTATGATGTAATTTTATGCATTCTAAGATCATTTATCATTTTCTATGATTCAAGGACCATTATGCAAATTCATACATTTTAGGGTCATTTTAGTCATTTTCCATCACTTAAGGTCTATTATGTTATTTCATCCATTTTAGGGTCATTTAGAACATTTTCTATGTCATAAGGACTATTATGCTATTTTCATGCATTTTAAGGTCACTATAGGAATTTCCATCATTTTAAGGTTGTGTGGAGACTTGTGTGTCAAAACACATCATTAATGGTATTTCCGTTAAAGAACCTCAAAATCGAGTCCTTTGGATTTTGTGGGAATTTTCATGTCAAAACATATCCGTTAGGGAATTTTGATAATAACACCTTAAAGTCTAGTCTAGGATTCATATTAGTACATGTCATCAAGGATATTTAGGTAATAGTACCTTAAAATCAATTTTAAAAACATGTGGGAACCTTTATGTTGATACATGTCAATTAGGGTCATGTGGGAATCTTCGTGATGATGCATGTCCTTTACATTCTTTTAGGTGCTATATGCTAAAAAAACTAGTATGATATTATTAACTATAATACGAGTTTTAATTAAAATTCAAGGCAATATTCCTAAGTTAAAATAGTCTGTAAGGAGTCACCTTATGAATTATTTTTAAAATAAAAAATATCTTTTTTAAACAAATAAATCAAAATTTTGATTTTCCTAAAGAAATAAAACTTTCATATTCCTTCAGGTTTTCCAAAGGGCTATAAAAATATTTCAATTTTCAAGATAATGGAAATCAAATTTACTTGGAACTGAAAATTTTTTTAATTTTAAACATTTAAAAATACAAGAATTATGATTAAATACTAGAAAATTAAAAGAAATTTTAATCAAGAATTAGCATAACATATAATTAATAAGTACCAGTTTATAGGCATCATGGATAGGACATGTCTATTATTCTTTGCATAACTAACTCCTAAACCTTTTCATATGAATATCTTGTTTTTAAGTAGACTTCAGAGTTTGTTTTAGAGGATTTTGTTAACTTATAAAAATGAACTTCAGTAGGTGACTAGTCTCACCTAGCTAAAACAGATTAGTGGTGACTCCATGTCTTTTGGTCTTTCATAATGAGCATTTAGGATTTAGTCAGGTATGCAACTCATTTCAAAAAATAAATCCTATCTCAATATGAAAAGATAAAATAAAAATTTATCTGTCTAAGTTTGGCATGTTGGATTTATGTTTTGCACATTAAGACAGATACTTATTATGAAGTGTTGATACTTTGGTCTAATGTGTCGATTCATTTTGAAAAAAAGTATTGATATATTAGTGCCCCAAAAAAAATGCAAAATTGGTAAACTCCTATATCAATAGTAGCTCTAATTGTCGCCATTCCATGTGCTCAACTTTATAAACTTCAGATGATCTGAAGGGCCAAAGTGTGCTTAACTTAAAAAAATATGATGATGTTTGACATGAAGGATTAAAAGATTGTTGGACAAATCACTCATTCGACTAATCTTGGATGGCCACCACGAAGTGGCCATAAACTTGGATTCGCTACTAATCACTTTAAGTTAGGCATGATCGGATGCCTATTGAAAATAATACTAGAGATTTTTTGTTTTCAGTTTAGGAGTTGGTTACGTGTGGGCAAGGATTAGCACCCCCACGATGCCTGAAAATCGGTACCATCTAACTATATCTTACTTGAATCTTGGTTTCTTCAGTTCCATTTTTATCATTATTTAAATATAATTCCCTTTAATGCATGAAATTTTGTAAAGATACGAGTCTGGATTTTAATGAAAATTTTATCACCTATGTGCCTCGGAGAGGTGAGAAACATAAAGGTTTTTGATGAAAATGATCTCCTAATGGGTTCTAAAAAAATCAAATATTTCATTTCTGACACTGGAGAGATACCGATACGAGATATCATTTTGTGATTTTGAAAATGATCTTTAAAGCATGAATGCCTCAGGTCCTTACGAAAGAAAATGTATTAGTAAAGTGGAAAAGAAAATAATAAATAAATCTACACAAAATACTTGAAAAGAAGGGATGATCGAAATGTTTCTCGCAATTATCTTCAATTATTAATGAATAACCGAGATGACAATGTTGAGACTTAGTCGGATTCAATGGAAATTTAAGGAGAAAAAAAAGGTTTCGATGACTTAGGGATGTCCTGGGGAAAAAGCTTGGATTTTAGAAGGAATGTGAAGATTGGGGTTAAAGTATCCCCAAAGGTGAAAATTTGATGTCATTTTGAGGTAAAAGCGGGGTTGGAGTATCCCCTCAAAGAAGTGGAGTTGGAGTATCCCTAAAAATGAAAATTTGATGTCATTTTGAGGTAAAAGCGAGATTAGAGTATCCACTCAGAGTAGTAGGGGTTGGAGCATCCCTGGAAATGAAAATTTGATGTCATTTAGAGGTAAAAGTGGGGTTGGAGTATCCCCTCGGTGTAGTGGGGTTAAAGTATCCCCGAAAGCAAAAATCTTTGACGTTAAGAGGAATGGGTCATATTTTTGAAAATAAAAATCTTTAAAAATCAAGAGCTGAAGGTTTGGCTAAAATGTTCCTCTTTTTGTTTAGCCTTGGTCTGAGTCTAAAGGGCTTAGGTTATGAGAATAAGCCGAGTAGATCGTGAGGCGTTCGAATGCCTCAATAAAAATGTTTTAGAAATCAGGTTAGAAATAGAGGATAGCATTATGTCATTTCTTTTTTTGAATTTATTTCGAGCTTATCTGGAGGTCCTGAAAGGTAAATGAGGTACCGTTGGAAAGGTAACTCGATGAGGATCAATGTAAAAATATTCCAAAAATCCTAGAAAATCACCTTCTAGGTAGGATTAATTTTTGAATTTTAACTTGTCTCGACATTGGCAGCATGTACAGGGTAAAGGTATGATGGATTTTGAAAAATCATTTCGAATTCATCCAAAATTGTTAAAATGCGAATAACACCTTTTCAAAAAGGGAATTTCATGAACTCCATGGGAAAAATATTCAAGGGATTCAAAAATGTTGTTTCCTTGGCCAAAACAGCCTAAGCTTTAAACTACTCGCTGGATCTAAGGGTTTTAGATAGCAAAAATTTGGAAAATCATCACTATTTCATCTGAGATGATCTGAAAGTAAATAAGACATCGTTGGAAAGGTAATTCGAAACCCTTCAAGGAAAAAATACCAACACATTTAGTATAAATCATTTTCGGTTTCTTTTTATAATTTTTCAAGACTAGGCCACTATACTACTAGAACAAAATAGGGGAGGTGTTCGATATTTTGGTTTTTCTTTAGGTTAAACTCAGGCCATGTATGTTTGAACATACATAACCAAGATAAGAGGTTGACATGGGCATCATGAGTTTATTCCATAATCTCAGAGTAGGTTGGGATGATAGAACAACCCGTTGGCCATGCCACTATAAGGGTGGTTGGCTTAGGACCAAGGGTTCATATTTTTCAACTAAAAGACTTCATTTCATTTTTGAAAAAACATAACTACTCTTATATTCATTCTTCTATCAATCCAAAACTGAATACTTGCTTTGCCCTCAAGGTTGGAAAAACCAACTTCATAAAAATCTTAAGCCCATGTTATTTTCCATGTATGAGAGATAGCATGGGCTTAACTTGGGGATATTTTTGAAGTTGGGTTTTCTAGCACTCAAGCATGCATTTCAACACAAGAAAAGTACCATAAAATGATGCAAAATATGGAGGACATATATACATAAGCAAAGATGACAAAAAAATGCACAGAGATGATAGATAGATGCATGAACATACTTAGGATGAACATGTTTAAAAAAAGTTTGCTAAAAAGGCATTTTTATTTCATGAAGCCTATCAAACTTCTAGGAAATGCATGAGCATACTTATTTCATGTTAAGATGCATATTTTAAACATGAGATAAAGTAATGAATATGG
>JAQSVH010135022.1:0-28997 GCA_029448705.1 Adansonia digitata | reverse complement strand
GAATTAAATATTCAAAATATTAATTTACAAAATGATAAAGATGAAAATCTGAGATTCGAAATAAGTCTTTGCTGAAGAAATTTGCGAGCAAAATACTCACTGCATAGTGAAAATTAAAAAATGAGTTGCAAAATTGCCAACTTGATATCATGTGGTAAAAAAATATCAATATGAATTTTTACGTAAATATTTATGATTTTTCGGAATGCATATTAGCATAAATACCACACAAATACCGGTGAAATATACAATGATCAACTTTCTAAATTTAATGAAAAATTCTTGAAAATTTCCTAAAAATGGGAAATTTAACCATGATAACATCTGCAGTAATAAATTTCAAAATTTGACAAGTATAAAGTTAAAAATTAATTATTTTACCTTGATATTCATATTTTTTATTCTAGATTTGTTATGTACGACTCTTGTAACAGTGTTAAATTTGTCACATGCCCCTGCAGTCATTTAAGCACAATTAAATAGGTCTTTGAAAATGTACATTCCCTTTAAAGGAAATTTACCTTCATAGGGACAACTGCCTAATTTTGTATCTTAGATTTTTTTTGACTAACAAGGAAAAAGGGCTAGGATAAAATTAGGTGTCTATAGCTACCCTTTTTTTTACCGTTGCTAAGAATCAAGAATAGTACAAAGACCAAATAGACACAAATTTGTTCGGGCCTTACGAATTTTTTCTAAAAGAGTTTTTTTTCTTCTTCTTTTTTTTCCTTTTTTTTCTTTTTTTTATAGACATATATATATATATATCAACTGGAAAAAACTTACAAAACCTCCATCGATCCTTCTGCTTAGCCAAAAGAAGTTAGACATCATGTTTTATTGGTTTCTAACCAAGTAAAGTTAACCAATAACAAATGAACCTATTCCTCTTATACACCTTTGGCATAGAAGTATCCTGGTGATCACAATGGACTTGGTTCTAATATAAACTTTGAAGATCCTTCTAGTTAATTAGTGAAGTTGTTTTAAAGATTTTGAAAACTTTTATAGATGCTTTGAATATCACCATCGAAGCTTTGAAAACATTTTCTAAATGAAAGCCTCTAGATGTTTCAAATATCACCATCGAAGCTTTGACTTCGAATATCATCATCGAAGGTTTTTATGAACCTATTCTTTCTATACACCTTTAGCATAGAAGCATCTCGATGATCACAAGGGATTCGGTTCTAACACAAATGAACCGATTCTTTTTATACACCTTTGGCATAGAAGCATCCTAGTGATCGTAAAGGATTGGGTTTAAACTTTTATGGCGAATATCATCATCTAAGCTTTGTATGAATACTTTGAATATCACCATCGAAGCTTTTTATGAACTTATTCCCTCTATACACCTTTGGCGTAAAAGCATCCTAGTGATCACGAAGGATTCGATTCTAACAGAAATAAACCTATTCTTTTTGTATAGCTCTTACATAGAAGCATCTCGATGATGAAAAAAGATTCGGTTCAAACTTTTATGGATGCTCTGAATATCACTATCAAAGCTTTATCTTTGAATATCACCATCGAAGACTTTAAAAGAATTTTCTGAATGAAAACTTTTGGTTGCTTCAAATATCACCATCGAAGCTTTGTCTTAATGCTTTGAATATCACCATCGAAGCTTTTTTAATTCCTTCTTCACCTACCTTATCATAGGATTACGTGAGAAGATAATAGATTTCTTCAGAGAATCATTTAATCTTTCCTAAAAAGTCATCAAATATCAAATATCCAATTAGTGTTCATTGATCCAATGATATAATTTATGCAATTGGATAGATATTTGCTCAAAGCATATTTGCACACTTCTATTGAAATGATGAAAAGCATTGTAATTCATCAAAATTCTGGGATTTATGGAATGAGATTACCTTCTTATTTTAACCTAAGGAAAAAGTTTACTCGATCAAAATCTATGAAAATTCCAAAACAATTTCATTCATGAATTTTTCCAATATCAAGGATCATGGATTTGCTTTCTTTATCATGATGCTAAAATTTTTTGTAATCGATGATCACCATTTAGGACTTCTTTGAATGAGATGAAAAAATGAATTTAGAGGCACAAATGGTTGGCATTGCTAAAATTTGTCTTGAAGAAATTCATATAACAAAATCAAGGTTTATTAAGACTAATTTTTGATGAATGTTAGTTTTATAGGAGTTCCTTAAAAGAAAACAATTAAGTTATAAAATCCTTTTAATCTTTAAATATAATAGCCCAACAAGTGTTAAACTAATGCTAGTAAACAACAAGTTTCAAGGGGTTGATTTAAAAGTCTTTTCATAAACATCAATTTTTAAGGTTGTGTACAAATATTTTGAAGGGTTATTTTGAAAGGAATAATGTTTGCTCATTTGACTCAACCTTTTGTTGATGTCATGAAATTATCAAAGTTTAAGGGTGATTTCTAAATTAGCATGAAGGGTTCTCATTGGTGGTTACCTTTGTTGATTTAAAAGCAATTCCAAGGCCTTTAAGCTTGCCCTATCAAATTATCAAGAAGTAAAAAATCATTCAAAAAGATGAATTTACAAAAAGATTCCTAGAAATGCCCCGACAACTTAGATAGCTGTGTTTGATCAAAATAGATTATGTTAGGTATGTAACGTAGGCCACGGTTCAAGGTTTAGAAGGAGAAGGATAAATAGGCCCAAATGAAATATTCAAGGTTAATTAAATCAATGATCATTTTTCTTCAAAAGAACTTGACCTAAAACATCTTCCAAGGCAAAACACATTTATATTTCTTTATTTACTTTTACCTGCTTCATTCTTCATTTTGAAGGGACTTGAAATTCAAACTTTCTTGATTTATATTGTTTTTACTTTGAAAAACTTGAAATTTAAACTTTCTTTATTTTTTTACTTTGAATATCTGAACTCGAAACTTGAACTTTCTTTGGTTTTCAAAATTTGCCTTATGACATCTAACTTGGTCTTTTTGTAACTTTAAAATGTAATTTACTCCATCTAATTTTCAAAGCTTTCACTTCATTTTCCCCTCGTATGGAGGACAATTCTTGATTAAGGTTCAAAGAAAGAAATAAATTATTAGGCCCAAAGGGGACTATAAAAGGATAATTTTCTTGATTTGTGAAAGGATAGAGCAAGAAAGCCATTTTTCATCTCAAACATAGCCATCTGAATCGGCAAGCATTTTGCTAGGAAAAAAAGGTTGTTTTTGTTCTAAAATTATTTTTGAACACCTTAATAATTTGATGTTGCACTTAATTTTTGAAGACTTAAGGAATGCTCTTTCATATTATTGGCTTTATCACCACTAATAATTGGTTGAGCCTTTAGGAAAGAAAATTAGATTGGCTTGGAAAAGATCTTTGATCTCATATTTTACGTACCAATAATTGGTTTGCAAAGGTTTTGTTTAAAGGTAAAGAAATATTTGGCTCATGTTTACTTTTATTCTTCCTAAATCAAAGATTTGGAAGAGTATCATGGAAATTATGACAAGTTTATCGAAATGAAAGAGATCTTAAAATTATTATTGGTATTTTAGCACATGTCAAACTATCAATATTTGAATCTTTTAAGAGCATAACCCATTTTTAAGACTTTCAAGAATCCATAGAAAAGAACATTTAGATGTGGAAGGCCCCTGGTAGTTAAAGGTCTATAGTTGAATGTTTGGGATAATCATATATATGGAAGTGAATGACCTTTTTGAGAAAGTTTAACCTAATGGTTATTACCTACCAAAGAAAAATTTTTTAAATTGTTCTCATTATCCTAGCTATTGGAAATCATTATTAACAAAATTCATGGTTGATGACAATATACATACTATTTACAAACCTAAATTCATTTCACAATTCATAGTTTCCAAAAAAAAATGTACAAAATTTTAAAGTCCAGATAGAAATTGCCCTTGATTAGCGTACTACTATAAGGTCCATGACCCTAAGACCAATTGTCCTTAGTAAACCTCTACCAACTTCATATTTTGCTAAATTTGTATCCTTGATGGCTAAATTGTAAATCAGCTAGTGGAACATCAGGAGGCATAGCAAACTCTAAGTTTTCAAGCATAAATCCACTAGATGCATGGTTATTTCCTATCATCTCAATCATGCCATCTCTTTACTAAATTCTTTAGCAAATAAGATAAATCCAAAAGTTATGGCATGGTAAGTAACCATTTAAGCAATTCAAATCATAATTTACAGCAGCTTGTGATTCCTATTATATGTAGGGAGGTTTCCAGGCTTTATTGGAATGGCAAAGATCACCTGATTCTAAGCAAGCAAAGAACGAGCTCGATATAGAAAATAAATAGGGCATGATACACCATCCTTTTGTTTATTTTCTAGTTCTGAGTATTGCCTAAACCACTTCTAGTTCTCTTTACCTTTTAGAACTTCAAGTCAAAAAAGTTTGCGTAAAAGACTACGAGGTATAGGATAAACCTATTAAAATTGCTGAACGATGAAAGATTGGGGCAAAGACATTGTTCTAATGGATTTCCTCATTTTCTTGACTCACTGTGGTGCCAACCACCATCATCTATGATAGAATTATTTGCTTGTCCCATATATGTTACCTGTTGCCCCTTGGTTAACAAGAATATGTATTATAAGACTAGCTCCCTAAAGATTGAGTACTTGAGGTAATTGCCTTTCAACTTGTACCTCCCAGATCCCCAACAGAAGTGTTAGTATGATAAAAATTAAGTACTTTGAAGTAATTGCCATTCAATTTGTACTCTTCAGATCCCCGACAGAAGTGTTTGTACAATAAAAATTGAGTATTTTAAAGTAATTGCCGTTCAACTTGTTCTCCTCAGATCCCCGGCAAAAGTGTTAGCATGATACATTATTGTTTTTAATAATAATAATTTTTTTGGTTATGGTTTTTGCAGGGACCTTTCCTCCTTGTTAAAGTCAACGACCGCTAATTTTTTTTGTGCAATGATTTTTGCATCTGCCCGTTGTGAAAGGGCACCAATGTTAATATGGATGGCTAGTTTCCACTGACTATATAAATCTTAAATGTTAACAAACTATCTTTAAGCTTGAACTTGCCTGGCTTCCTGACAGAAGTATAAATAGTACTTTCTTGGGTGTAATTAAACTTTCAATTTGTGATATTTTCCTTTTAATGATTCGTGTTACTTCACCCTAAAAAATGAACAAAGAACTTAATTTAGTATACATGAATAAATATATCTTATCAACATTATCATTATTAGTATCCATATATGTATGTTAATAAATGGAAAAATTAATGTATGAATTAATGAACAAGTGAATGAATGAATGAATGAATAAGTGAATGAATAAAATGATATCTAATGAGACAATTTGGATGTCAAGCAATAAGCTAAGTATCAGCCATGGAGATTATTGTAGAGGCAAGAATCTATGGAACTCGAGTCATGATTCTACAGTGTTGTTTTATCAACCAAAATCCACTGCTTTATTTATTCATAGTTGGTGTATATTTACAAGATTCAAAAGAACAAGAAACAAAAAGACTACTCTTACAAACACTTTATTTTTCTATTTATGTTGGTGTTTATAGGGAATATTTGAAAGTCCTAGAGATTCTTTTGAACCTTATATTTACAAAACCCTCTGTGATCACTTTATTTGCATGCCCTATATTTACCAAGCCATAAATTTACAAAGCTTATATTCACAAGTCCAAGCAACCGAAAGGTTCTTTCCCTAATGACTTTATTACCCCAGATATTCTAATGCCTCCAAGAATGAGATGAAAGTTTAGCAACAACATTCGTCCTTAGTTTGAATAAAATTACGTCGACATTGAGTTTAGCTTTTAAACTTTCTTTTTGAAGGTACTGTATGTTTCTATTAAATGTCCTTGTATTCCTGTATGGTATTCACAATGTTCATTGATGTTGTACCATTCTGGATAAAAGTGTTGGTATGGAAGAATGTACTCAGGAGCAACAAGCTGATGTTGAAGCAGAAAAGAGTACAGTTCCTTATAGGTTAGTGGAATTGGATCACATTTATGATTATTTCATAATCTTTTCTTGGTATAGTCATCCAAAGGTGGCTAGCTAGCATCGAGGAAACTTATAGGGTTAGAACATAGACTAATTCATATAGGTACAAAATTAGGTGGCTATATTATTGGGATTCTTATTTTATGGTTCACTAGGTCTGATCTTTAAGTCTTTAGGTACCAAAGGTTGGGTTGAAGGGAATGGTAATTCTTAGGAATCACCTAAAAAATCTCTGATGATTTTTGTCAATTTGAATAATAGTTCTTTTATCTCTTGGATCTCCTATCCTATTTTTTTGACTATCACTTCTAAAGCACTTAGTCATGCTTCCCATTGATCTCCTGGATTCAGACATTCTAAATTCATCAAAGGTGAGGATGTTCGTAGGCATGGTCCCTTTTTAGACTCTTGATCATTTTTATTAATTTTTTGATATGTTTTTTTGTTCCATGAACTTCATGACCAAATTCTTCTTGGATTGACTTTAACATGCTGATTCTTGCATCAATATTACCATTCATGTCATGATGCTTAGAAATACAATAAGTAGAACTGTTTTAGTATATTGTAAAAATTATGAATGCATGAGCATATAATAACGTAAACTTTGTAAATGTATAAAGAAATGCATGAATGAATTCACAAGTTTCTATGGGATATAAATGTCAAGCCAAAAAATCCTTCATAGTATAATAAATTAATATGAGGAACAAATAAAAGTAAAACTTATAATAACAACACAATATACACTTACTAATATTAAGAAAATCAAATTTCAAGAGGAAAAGGTTAAAAGTGTTTCCCATGTGTACCTAATTCAGTACCTTCTAGAATCAGGCATGGCTATAACTAGGTGAGTTTGCTATAGTTCATTACATAAAGTATAAGTTAAACATCTAAATAGGTTATCGAATTATTCCCTGAGTTCTAAAAGAACTGACGAGGTACCTTAATAATTACCCATCGCGGGTTAACGTAAAAAAGGGTTCAATTCGAGTGGGAATGTCTTTCATACCCATAGTGAGGCTAACACTTTAGGCAAGCATAGGAATTTACACTTGGTAGGCTTTTCACTAGTCCAGACAAAGGTTAACACCTCATAAGGTGGAGCTACTTCACCCTTTCTTAAAATATTGGGTACCTATGCCCTTTTCATATTCTTGGAAGAGAATCTAACCCATATGCATATGCACAATGTGCATGGGGGAACGACTTACATTTTATGGCTCGACATTTCAAAAATAATAAAACCCTTATCCTAAATTTCACCCAAAAATAATACTGCCAAAAAAAAAACAATAGGGTTAGTGAAAAATATGAATAAAATATAGTAGAATTTTTTTACAAATAAAAAATTAAATAAAAAATTTGTTTTGAAAATAATAGGAATTATAGATATATACCAACTAAAACTGAATTAATCAAAATTTAATTAACATTTAATCAATTTTAGGCCGGACTCTCTAACCTGTCCCCAACAGAGTCGCCAAGCTATTGCAACATGGCCTTGATATGAATCCTACCAGCATGACTTAAAATGGCAGGTGTACCCATGGTTCCTATATATATATATCTATATATTGTTATCTTTCTTTTCTTTTAGGGGCCATATCATTGTTCATATTATTTTTTACTTTTCATGCCTAAGGACTGAGTTGTCGAGACAAATTGCTTACATGACTTAACTTTAAATAGTGGTTACAAACCAACCATTTATTTTAGAGTCACTACCAATCTTATTTTGGTCAGGTCAGATTGGTTGCCTGTCAGAGTTTGCATTCGAGGGTTACAAGACCCTTAAAATTAAAATTCGAGGTCTACACTTATACCATAGATTGCTTGAAAGGGTTTGGGAGTTGGTTATAATCACAAGTAGGGATCGACCTTCTCGTGATGCTTGACAATTGATACCTTATTAATCCAGTGTTAAATTTTGATTGTTATTCAATTTCAATATTTGATATTTAATTATAATTCTCACACGTCAAAATTTAAATTTTATATAACAAATTTATTATTTTGAATGAGAAAATTAGGTTTTAATATTTTTGAAAATTAAAATATCTTCCATATCTTCCCAGAGAACCAAGAGAACATGAAAGCATTTTATCATTCTTTGTCATATGTTGTTGGAGAACCCATAGAATATGAAAGGTTTTAAAACTCAAAATATCTTTTGTACCTATCTGGAGAACCTATAGAATATCAAAGTTTTTTATTTTTCCAAAATTTATGAAAAATCTCAGTTTTCATATTTTTAAAAGGATATCTTGTTATTAAAATAATCTGTGAACCCCTTTCATACTTTGGAAAAAATTCTACATACTATTTCTACATTAGAGACACTGCCTTAATTTTCAAAAATTTCAATTTTATTAATAATATTAATAGTAATAAAAATCACCTTAAGGCTCGATTTAGACAAAATGTACTAAACTCAACTCTAAGGACCTACGTGTGGTCGATATGGCCAACATGTCATCTAAAACACACCTTTGACGTAGAAGTACCTAGGCCACCCTAAAAGACTCGATTCTAAAAGTAAATTAATGAAATGCTACTAATGTGTACCTTCGACATATAAGTATCACAGTACCCTAAAAATTCTAAAACTTTATAAATAAATGAACCTATTCCTACTGTACACCTTCGACATAGATGTATCCTATGATTACACAAGACTTGATTTTGATGTAAATTACTAAAATGTCTTTAAGGTCTACCTTCAACATCTAAGTATTCCAGTAAGCCTAAAGGGCTAGATAACTCTATAAAATATGAACCTATCCCTATTATGCACCTTTGACATATAAGTATCTTGGTGACCATAAAAGGTTTGGTTCTAAGGAAAATTACTAAAATAGCTCAAGGGTATACCTTCGACGTATACATATCCTAGTAACCTAAAGGGCTGGATGACATCATGAACAAATAAACCTACTCCTACTAGACACCTTTGACATAAAATTATCCTGCTATCACATACGACTCGATTCCAAAGAAATTACTAAAATACCATTAAGGTTTATCTTTTACCTATAAGTATCCGATAACCTAGAGAACTCGAAAATAATATGAATTACATTTATACACTCCATGGGTAACTTAAATATCAAGATAGAACTAAATTGCAAAAAATTGTTAATTGGTCATTGAACTTTTTAAAATTGCATCTTATACCCTAATGGAGAACCAAAAGAATACGAAAGGTTTTAATGATTTCTACGCCTCTATGGAAGACCATAGGAATATTAGAAATATTCTTAAATTGTCAAAATATCATGTTAATCCCAAAATGCAAAGTTTTTCTAAGTAGTCTCTGAAATTTTTTGACTTGGCAATTTAGTCCCTATACAAAATAAAATCCTAATTAAACACAAAATTCATCACAAAAAATTGAGGAAATTATACCAAAGATCATATAATAAATTTGGCCAACTACCTATGGCCATAAAACAAAAAATTTGCATCTTTGCAATTAAACCTCTAAACTTTTTAAAATTACAAAATAACCATAAAATGGTGGAAATGCATAAAACATATTCATACACATCAAATAAACATGAAAACACTTTCACAAGTATACACCAGCAATCAGCCAAGCATGGATGGCCTTGAAACAAAATTTTTCATTTTTATAATTTAGTCCCTGCATAATAGCTAATCATGAATTAACACAAAACTATCATAAAATCCACACCAAAAATCATGAAAAAGATTTGGTAATTTTTTTACAATTTACAAATTAGTCCTTAAGCTTTTTAAAATTGCAAAATGGCCTCAAAATAGTATACAATCCTTAAAATACATCCAAATATATTAAACTAAGCATGAAAACACTTCTAAGGCTATCTACAAGGTTTGACCAAGCTTAAATGGCCAAAAAAAAAGTTTTGCAATTTTTTACAATTTAGTCCGTAATATTTCTATATTTACAAAATAAGCTAAATAAAATGAAAATATCACAAAATTAGCCTTACATGTTTCAGCCAGCATGTTTTATTTTTTTGCAAAAACTAATTTTTTCATCACATATTTTCACAAATATTAACATACATACATGTTAGACTTTTAACCAAGCATGTGAGCATGAAAACATAAAAATATTGAATAAATCAATACAGAACAACATGAAAAGATTAAGAAAAATTACTTAAAGATATATACATGAAAATAACAATATAGGTATTAATAAACACAACAAACACAAATAATCTCATTGGGAATCAAATTATTTCTAATAAAAATTAACTAAAACAACCAAAATCAAAAACTTTAATCATAGCCATCATACCTGGCCTTTCAACATGAATCAAAATTCATGAGCGCAAATATTTATTAAGCTCATTAAAAGAAAGATTCGAATAAGAAATAAATAAAAATTAAGAAATTTACAAGAAATAACTTTAGAAAAGCTTGAAAAATTATGTATTTTTGGTGTTTTATCCTTT
The DNA here is from genome assembly GCA_029448705.1 of Adansonia digitata. Taxonomy (NCBI): domain Eukaryota; kingdom Viridiplantae; phylum Streptophyta; class Magnoliopsida; order Malvales; family Malvaceae; genus Adansonia; species Adansonia digitata. The sequence continues at coordinate 18,547 of JAQSVH010135022.1, read as the reverse complement.
ATTTTTTCTTCCTAAATCCAAAAAACATCAAATGAAGAAATCAAACCCTTATTTATAGGTGATGAAGGATGGGAAAATGGTGGAGTTTCCACCAACTTCTACAAATTTCTTTATTTTACTTACTATTTTATTTATTTATTTTATTTTTTATTTTTTTAATTTTTATTAATTGAGATTTGACCTAAATTAGTTACATTTGTCTTTTAGTGGATGATGTCATGCATGACATCATCAAAGTATAGAGAATTTGGATGATATTTGTATAATCTGTAAAATTATACCGTAAAAGTTAGTTAAAAGGATTAAATTATAAAAATTAAAAATTATGTAATTGAAACAAAATTTCATATGAACAGCTTAATTTAATCTAATAATAAAAGTAATTTTTAATTTATCAAAAAAATCAAAAATAACAAACTCGTAAAATTTTACTAGAAAAATCTTTACCATGAAAAATTGTTATATGTAAAAAAAATGCAAAACTCATAAAATAAATTGAACTCTTCATATTTAATATAATTCAAACAATAATATTTAAAGAATTTTGAAAATTATAAACTTAGAAAAATCTTCCCAAAAAAATTTACAAAGTGAAAAACTTCTTATTTTAGAAACAAGAAAATTATGAAAAATGCAAAACACATAAAATAAATTGGATTTTCAAAAACTGATTTAATATGAATTAAACAATAATATTTGAAGAATTTTAAAAATTATAAACTCAAAAAATCTACCGAAAGAATTTACAAAGTGGAAAACTCATCTTGGAATCAAAAAAATTTGAAAAAAATGCAAAACTGATAAAATATAATAAATTTTAAAAAACTGATTTAGTGATGGTTAAATGGAAATATTTAAAGAATTTTGAAATTTAAAACTCAAGAAAATGCCGCCAAAAATTTTACATATAAAGGAAGCTTGTATTTTAGAACTAGAAAAATTTCAAAAATTACATTGAAATTTATATGAAATGAATTAAATAATCAAAATATTAATTAACAAAATGGTAAAGATTAAAATTTGAGATTCGAAACTAAAAAATTCACCAGCAAAATACTTGCAACTTAGTGAGAAATTAAAAAATAAGTGGCAAAATTGCCAACTTGATATCTTGTGATAAAAAATACCAATATGAATTTTTCCTTGAATATCTATGATTATTTGGAGTACATATCAGCATAAATACCACACTAGTACTAGTAAAATATACGACTGTCAACTTTTCAAATTTAACAAAAGATTCTAAAAAATTCCTAAAAATAGGAAATTATTTCAAAATTTCACAAGTATAAACTTAAAAGTTAATTATTTTGCCTTGATATTTGTCCTTTTCATCCAAGATTTTTTATGTATGAGTCTTGAGACAGTGTTAATTTTGTTGTGTGCCTCTGTAGGCATTTAAGCACAATTAAATAGTTATTGAAAATGTACACTCTCCTTGAAGGAAATTTACTTCCACTGGGATAAGTGCTTCATTTTTATCTCGAATATTTTTTTTACTGATAAGGAAAGAGGTCCCAGACAAAATTGGGTGTCTATAGGTTCCTGACCCATTCAAATTTTTACAGCTGTAATTTTTTCAAAACCTTGAGTGAGAGGATCTCAACCTCAATAGGTAGAACATTTTTCATCCTATAAATTAGGGAGAATGAGGTTACTATCATAGAAGTTTGAATTGCTATGTGGTAGGCATATAGAGCAAAGGGTAGCTTCTCGTGCCAATCCTTATAAGTTTTAGCTATTTTCTAGACTATTTTCTTGATGTTCTTGTTGGTTGCTTTGACCGCTCCATTTATTTTCAAGCGATATGGCATTAAGTTATGATATTAGATTTTGAATTGAAAACATACTAGTTGCATATTTTTGTTGTTCAAGTTGCATGCATTATCTGTGATGAAATATTCGGAGAGCCCATATTGGCAAATGATGTCCCATTTTAGAAATTTGTACCCAAACTTTGTGATGTTGGCATATAAAGCCATTTTTTATTTATTTAGTGAAATAATCAACGACGACTAGGATGAAATGATGCCGTTTGAAGCTTTAGGAGCAACAAGTCGAATCATGTCCATGCCCCACATAAATAAAGGCCATAGGACCATAATGACATGCAGAAGTGATGGTGGGATGTGATTTTGTCTACATAGATTTAGCATTTATGGCATTTTTTAGCATAGTCAAAGCAATCTTTTTTAAGTGTCAACTAGTAATAGCCAAATCCAATGACTTGCTTTGCCATTCTGTGTCCATGGACATGCATGCCAAGATTCTTTCATGAACTTTTTCTAGAAATCTCTTGGTTTTAGAAGCGTCTATGTATCAGAGTAATACATGATCCCAGCCTTTATTGTACAAGATCTGAGCATCTAGAATGAAACTTGTGGACAATATTCGGATGGTTCTTTTATCAATTTTAATGGTTTGTTTAGGGTATTGTTGATCCTGAATGTACTAGAGAATGTCATGGTACCATGGTAGACTATCCTTTTCCTCTTTTACACTATGGCAGGAAATGAAAGTTTCATAAATGCTAATCTAGATAGGTCTAAGGTTAGAATCTTAGGTTATTTTGAACATAGAAGCCAAGGTTGTTAGATTATCACCTATTTAGTTTTCCTTTTGAGTTAAATGCTAGAAGTTGATTTCATTAAAATCATTATCTTAGTTCACTAGTTTAGAGATTAGCTTTCCATATTAGACTAGCTTAGCATCCCAAGTTTCGCATTATTTTTAGAGCTAATAAATTACTAAGGTGAAGTCCTCATACACTTGTAGAGTCCTTATGCCCCTTTCAATGGCAGCTTGGGGCCCTATAACACATACCTTATATTCGATTATGTTGTTAGTACAGTCAAAGTTTAGTTTAACAGTGAAAGGATAATAATTTTCATCAAATAAGATTAGAATAGGCCTAATTCCATACCCTTAATGCATTTAAAGCTCTATAAAAATATATTTTCCAAAACTAATTACAATTAGTAGCATTTTTTGCTTTGGATTTGCACATTAGGTCCTCGTTTGGATTTTTAAAATCTAGTGGCTTATAGTATTCTTTTGCTTCGATTGCCAAGAACTCAGCTATTGCGCTACTTTGATGGCTTTTTAGCTCATGTAAATGATATCATACTAGAAGACCAACACTTGCCACCTGGCCAATCTTTCTAACAAAATAGGGACCTTGCATAAGTATTTGATAAGATCAAATTTGTGTTCATGTGAGCCCTACAAGCCATTATGGCATGTAAGGCATTATCATTTAGTGATTTAATGTAATCAAACATTAGATTTAATTAATGTTATAAAGGCATTCCGTTATCCATAAAGTGTAATTATATAATTGTTATAACATATGATTGTTATAAACACATTGGCCTTGCAAGGGAATTATAAAGGGTTGCAATTATGAGATCCCTATGCATCAAAGCTATGTTTCTAAAAATGTTCCTAGTCATCTTATTGTTAAGAAAGGCAATTGACAATGCATAAAGATTGGCATATGTAAGCCTTCATGCATAAGATACTTGTAATTGATCTCATAGGTTGAAGTATAAAGATACTTTGGGATATCATATAGGTGTTTGTTATGGTAACAAGTTTATTGAACATGACCCACTGAGAGTTCCACTTAGTGTTTCACTTAAACGTCTATGGAAATAGTTTCATGTATTAATTGTGTAAGTGATCCTTAGACTTGTGACACCAAATCATCTTACATGAGGAATGTCATGCTTTGATTCCAACAAAAATAGGTCTATAATAAATGGATGTTTATGCTAGGGTGGTTTTGGGTGTAGCATGAATCATATGGTAGGTGAATGAGTGGTTTCAAGAGGATTCATCACCCCAAGTGATATAAAGAGACATATTTTACATGTACTTGGCTTGTGTTAACTCAAAGTCCTTAGTCCTTAGCCAAGACAATATTGATTATGGAGTTAACACATAAAGGTTGCATAGTAACATGGAATGAGCTAAGAGTGGACACTATGCTCTTGCTACTTTTGAGATATATGATGAAAGGATATTTATTACACTAAGATACTAAACACTGAAGGGCTTGTCAAAACCATATTCACAACTCCTTGTATATAGGTGGCCATGATGCATTACTTAATGCCAATATTGGTCTATAAATATAAAATATTCTTAATTTAAATATTTTATTATTGCCAATATGATGGTGGCCTAATGGGTCACAGAAATAAGGATGATTAGTAGAAATTAAATTGAGACTTGGCTTATATGTCGAATAAAAGTAATGGTTACTTAGGCCTAATTTGAACAAGTTCACATGGTTAGAGGCCAAATTGTAATTTCTCATAAATTAAAATTTTAACCCTATGCTATATAAGCTTATAATTTTTGTCCCATATGCATAACACAACCTTATGGGATATTGCACTAAAAAATTTAGCTAAGAAACCCTAAAAAAGAGTTGGCGATATCCATCACACAACTTTATGGGATATTGCATAATTGCCATTGGAACGAAAAGGGAATAGATATTCTTATTTGTTTGATTATTGAATTAAGATCTTCTTATACCAAGGGAGGACTTATTGAAATCTAAGTTACGAGCATGGCTCCTTGCAATAAAGTCTCATCTTTGTTTAAGGTTTTTTGGGTCACCTATATTGATAATCATTAGAGGTTAGATGCTTGGACAGCTTTGGTTTACAATAATCGAGCTCAGAGTTTCTTATAATTGGGTCATGGAATTGCTGAAAGACTTATCAAGATTGAGGTCTTTTTGAATCTTTAATAGTTATTTAGGTTTTTTGATCCAAAAGATTAATCAAGATCTTGCAAGACCATCTTAGTTAGAGAATCTTAGATTAGTTTCTTTGTTTGCTTTTTGCTATGTTTTTTTATGAATTAATTAGAAAAATTTTGTAATCCAATTACTTATTATGCTCAGACTTCCTATAGTTTGGCAATTAGCCATATGGTATGATATAACATGTATTGCCTTAGTGTTTGAGCTGTCCAAGCCAAAGCATAACATAACTTTTCAACTTTGCAGTAGTTGTTTTCGTACTTCATGAACTTTTTGCTTAGTAGTAGATAGCTTGTTCTTTATTTCTTGACTCATCATGTTGACCCAATACAAAAGCCCATAGACTTGTCAAAAACTAATAGGTACAAGATTAAAAGTCGATTGGGTATAGGTGGCATAATTACTGACAGGCTCAACAAGTAATGCTTGACTTTGTTAAAGGGTTCTTAGCACTCATCGTTCCATTAACTACGATTTTATTTTTAGAGAAGACAAAACGTTGGATCATGCTAAATCGTTACTGGGATATGAACCTGGCTATGTATTTTAGTCTTTCGAGGCAGTGGAAGGTTTTGGATAGCATTGACTTTGTCAGGGTCAACCTCTCTTCCTCGCTTACAGTGCAGCCTAATAGCTTGTCGAAAAGTGACAACAAAGGTGCATTTAGCAGGTTTAGTTTAAACTAGTATTTACACAACTGTTTGAAAAGATTCTAGAGATTGGCAACATGCTCACTCTTCTTTAAGGATTTGGCAATCATATCATCCATGTAAACCGCTATCCCTTTATGCATGAAGTCATGGAATAATGTCATCATCGCTCTTTAGTGAGTTGCTTTAGTGTTCTTGAGTCCAAATGGTCTTATAGTAAAATATACCCCACATGATCACGAAAGTGGTTTTTTCCACATCCTCGAGTATCATTTTAATTTGATTGTAGCCTAAAAATTTATCTTGAAGGAAATAGGGAATTTTTGGCAGTGTTGACTACTAAGATGTCTATGTGAGACAAATAAAAGTTGGCTTTATGACTACTTTATTTAAGTCCTTATACTCTACATATATCTGTACCTTATTATCATTTTTGAGATGGGGACTACGGTGGCTACCTATTTGAGATACTTAGCTATTTGCAAAAATTTTGCATCAAATGCTTCTTTATTTCCTTTTTAATTTTTAGAAGCATCTTTGATTTCATTCTTCTAAGCTTTTGTTATATGAGTTCACACTCGAATTTTAAGGGAAATCTATGGACCACTATGTCGATGTTGAACCAAGGCATTCTTGGTAAGACCAAATGAATACATCCCGATTTTCTTGAAGAAGGTTAATTAATTTAACTCAAGTCAAAAGGTTTATAGAAATTCTAATCCTGTCTCTTTCCAATCTTTCTTGTTCTTAGATTTATAGTTTTAATAGGTTCTTTGTAAGGCAAGATCTGCTTCGCTTCCTATTTAATTAACCTCAACAAATGGGGTAGCATGGGGTTTTTTTTCATAATCCTTATCAAAGTTGACATCACTAGTGTAATCGATTATTCAAAATCTATTTCTAAAATCTCAGTGTGAACATCATTTCATTTTCATTCGGGTAACCAAAAATATGAAGAAGAACAATATAGGTGAAAAAATATGTATAGGAAAAAAGTTTAAAGATTGACACGGAGAATGGAAATGAGCATAAGAGATGAAATGCATCATGCTTAGTCCTTTTTTATTAATAATTCTTAATAAATGTACACCTATACAAAAGATCCTACAATGCTCTTGGGCAAAAGCATGTAAGTTTGGTTCATAGCATCACTTTGAATTAGATTTAAATAGTACAAGAATTTTTGTTTCAATCTAACTACTTGGAATGAATCTTGGAAGGCACAAGCTAGTCTTATGGTTTATTGCTAGCACTTTTGGCTCATTGATTGTATTGATGGTGAAGTCTCTGAATGCTTTACTCAAAATAACCATTACATTGATGGAGCTAGTAGTTCCTCTTTGATTTGGATTGATGTATCCTCTTAGAAAAAAGCTACCTTGAAGCGATGGAAACACCATTGGTTTATATTTCAAATGTTGACCCCTTAAACAGGCCATTTTTTTTCTTTTACTTTGAGCTTGGTTTTTCTATTGGGCATTAGGCTTGAATTCCAAATCTCTCTTGCTAATTTTGCTAACAATCTTAAAGGCTTTAGCAATACTTTACAAGTGCTTTTGTAGTCCTTTGCTAGCCTAAGTATCATTGTCAACTGTCAACTTGAGACCCATAAAAGTGTTTCTTGATAGACAAGGCTCAACCATTGGCAATCCTTCCTTGATATATGTGGCATTAATGAACTCAAATGACTGAAAAATAGGATTTTGACGTATTCTTAATAGGTTCACTGTAAGAAGCATTAGTGGAAGTGATAACGATAATGTCTTCTTTATCCTTAAAGCTAACAACCTTGTTCTTTATGACAAATTTTAATTTTGGGTGTAATGAAGAAAGTACTGCCCCTACTTAATGAATCTATGATCTTGATCTCCTCAACGAGTAATTATATAATAGAGCAATGTCCACCACATGTAAATCTACCTTATATGTACATGTGCTTATCTAAAGTGGGATAGTGATGTTGCCAACAACCTTTCTACAAGTTCCATTGAATGCTCGTACAATGGTGCAACTATGCTTGATATGGGATGCATCAATGAAGACTTTGTTCGAGCATGTGAAGGGCCTTACATTTAGGGTCAATCCACTATCAATGAGAACTTTTAGTAGCGCACTTTTTTTACAATAGGTGATGATATGGAGTGCTTTGTAATTCCCCTTACCTCCATAGGTATCTCATCATTACTGAAGCATATGTTTTTATCCACTATAATGTTGTTCAATAAGTAATCTAATTGGCTTCTTGGAATGTCAAGTGGGACATAGGCTTCATTCAAGACCTTAAGTATTCTTGTGAAAAACATAAAAGTAATGACAACACATATATCGACACGGGTTGCTTATTTAACTGATCAATGATGCTATATTTTTTGTGCTTGAAAATTTTAAAAAACTATATTACCTCTTTCTTATTCATTGATTCTTTAACCGTTTTAGGATCTGATTACTTTATCACCACTTTTATTGTTTGAGTTACTAGAGGAATATTCTCTTTTCTAACTTTAACTTTAGAGATAGTTGTGGCATAGCATTTGCCATTGTAAGGAGATGGTTAAATTCAATGATAGCTCTTTGCTAATTAGATTCCTCGATCATCATTGCTTTGCTTTTATATTTCCATGACATTGCTTGGTTCCCCTTATAAGGGAAAATAAATGGGAGTTGGAAAATCATCTTCGGCATAGGCTAAATAAGAGTGACTTTAGTATTTGGCTGGTTAGCAAATAGGTCCCATAAAGAGGGTTCTTCCCACCTTTTTCTGTGGTGTTGATAGAAGTACTTATGTTTTTATCTTACTTTTCATAAAACTTGATTTTTGAGTAGTCCATTATGCCTTGGACCAATCCTAGGAATCTTGAATAGTGTTATAAAGTATGCCATTAGCCATAGTTGTAGTAATAGGATCTAGTGGTTTCTTTATCCTAGCACCAGTTTTTTAACACTAACTTGACTTTTACAAGAGCTTTTCATGTTTTGCTTGTTAGCGTCTTAACCTCCTTGACGTTCTTCTTGATTTAGCATTGCTTTCCTTTAATCACAATATTTATTTTTGATTTCACATAGTTTGGGAGAGAATTAGCCCTGACATTTGGTTCTGGCCCTTGTTTCAATCACACCCTCTAGTAGTAGGCCTTGAATATTTCTCTTAAAAGAAGTGTAATTTTTTATATTATGGCCTTATGCTCTGGTATGATATTTGTAACAAACATTTTTGTCAGACTATTTAGGGTAAGGAGGTGATCTCAGGGTTATAAACACTATAGCTACCAATTAGCCTGCTTGCAAGCAACCATATATCTCTTTGTAAGAGTAAGGAAATAATTCAAAATGTTTCCTTTCTAAAGGTGCCCATTGGTTGTTAGGCACCTTAGTGTCATTTTGGTTGTAAGGTTAAGCATTTTGAGTGCTGTTTTGGATAAGATTTGATGAAAGGCTTATTATTAGGTTAAATATAATGGAATATATATGTTGTGGTACTATCATGCATAGGTTGAATCCTAGATATGCCATGCTAAGGAAGTATATGCTTAACATTTGATAGGGGTTCTCGATGAGTTAGAATCTCATTATTTATGGCATTTACTTCTTTCTCTATGTTCTTGGCCGTAGACTTCTTAGTCAAGTTGAAGGATTTTCTTTGGACATCTTATCTATTTTTACAGTATTGCCAATCATTTCACCTAATATCACCATATCAGTGACGTTCTTCATGGCATTCCCTACAACTTCTCATAGTAAAGAGATTGCAAGGTATTGACAAACATGATCACTATTGCCTTTTCGATCAATGAAGGGTGAATTTAAGTAACCTCTTCTTGCCACCTTTAGGTGTATTGTGTAAAGCTTTCAATAACTTTCTTTTCCATGTTGACTAGAGAGAAGTGATCAGAAGTCTATTGAATACATACTTGTATTGATTAAGAAAGGCGTGAGCCAATCTGCTTATGAATGAATTCTGATTGGCTCAATCTCTAGTGTTGCTTTAATTGGAAGGTTAGGCATTCTAAGTATTATTTTGGATGAGATTTAGTGAAAGGCTCATTATTGGGTTAAATCTAATGAAATATATAGGTTGTGGTACTTTCATTTATGGGTTTTATCCCAGATAGGCCATGCCGAAAACTACATAATCGGCATTGGATAAGGGTTCGAGATGAGTTTTGTTAGGCTCTCACTAGTTATGGCATTTGGTTCTTTTTCTTTGATCTTAGTTGTAGACTTTTTGGTTAAGCTAAAGGATTTTCCTTCAGACATCTCACTAATTTTTATGGCATTTCAATCATTTCACTAAATTACTATATTAGCAAAGTTCTTCATTGCATTCCCCATGAACTTCTCTTAGTAGGTAGCATGTAGGATACTAATAAACATAATCATCATCTCATTTTTGGTCAGTGAAGGGTGAACTTGGGCACTTCTTTTCACCATCTCTAGGCATAGTGCTTAAAGCTTTTAGGAGCTTTTTTCCATGTTCAATAAATAGAGGTGATTAGAAGCCTAATCGGTACATGCTTGTACTGATCAAGAAAGGCATGAGCCAAAGCTGCCCATGAATGAATTCTGGTTGGGCCAAACTCTATGTACCAATAGGCAACTACCCTAATCAAACTATCTTGAAAATAATGTATTAGCAATTTCTCATTGTTTTCATGCCCGACCATTTTTCAGTAATACATATGAATATGCATGGTAAAATCTGTGGTCCCATTGTATTTATCAAAATCTAGCACTTTAAAGTTAGGTTGGATGACAAGGCTTGAAACTAGACTCAGGGATTTGACATATATGATTTGCAACTTGTCACTTCCTTCTATTGCCTTGAGGCACTTCTCTATCAACTTGTACCTGATTCCATTTTCAATAGCCTTAACAGATTTTAAACTAGTTGCCGTTTCTTGCTCTACCTCTTCATTGAGGTCTAGAGCCAATGAATTTATAGACGATGACCCCATATTCATAGTATGATATCCTTGAACCAAATACAGGTAGCCACTGGGTTTATATAGATGAACGGCTAAGCAGATGGGATTGGTGTTGTCTAGGTGGCTATTTTTGAGATGTCTTTTCAGTTATGTTGAGCACCTCAATACCTTTTTTCAAATTAGCCATAAGGTTAGTCGACTCTTTGCCCTTAGTAGACATGCTTGCCTGTCTTTTATCTTTTGGAGTAGTAGCCAATACTTTTATCAATTAATGACTTGATTTTGCTGTTCATCGATCTTGAAGCATTTATTTCTGAGCCTCTCAATACATAACCTTATGCCTTCTGATAAGAGCCTAATGATCCTTCTCTATTGCCTTCCAATGCAAATGGATGTTGCATCAGTATTGAATGTTTGGTTTTATGTTTTAAAGTCCCTTGCACTTTAGATTGATGTTCGATTAGATTTATTGTGATATGATGATTATGATACACAAGTGAATGAAAATGTAATCATGTACAAGGAAGAGTGTTACGTGAATCCAAAAACATGATGAAACAAGTTAAATTATGTGTGCAAATGCAAGAGATAGTTGGATTTTGGCAATAATTTCGTAATAAGTATCTTCCATTTGAAAAAGCATTAATTATAACCCATTAAGTTTGAAAGCAATCAAATATGAAAGTATCGCATGCGATTACATTGTTTGATTAAAAGTTCCAAAAAGTTCAATAAGTTTTGTCCACTGTCTCTTATAGAGACAAAGTCTTACCTCACCGATCTAGCTAATTTGACCATCTCATCTATGCTAATTTGAATCGCATGAATTGACTCAATAAAACCTTGAAGATGCCCTTTATACACCAATTGAGCTTAATTAGCTGAGATCCAATTTTGGGATAATTTTTTAGAGGACCTTAATAATCTCTGAACCTAGTCTTGCTGGACTTGAATGGCATGCTTTAATTCTTGGACCCTTGCCATTAGAGCTTTATTCTTAACCTTTTTTCCTCAAAGAACTTATACTCAAGTTGCTACGCTTTTATTTCTCTTCTAACAACCAATGCATTAGTGTGAGCCTTAGTGAGTTCTTCTACAATGGTCTCTACTTAGGCTTTCCAAGTCTATAGATCATTGGTGAGAGCAACAAGTTCGGCCTTCCATTTAACTAAGGATTTGCTAGTTCCTTGGTACATTTTCATTTTCTAAAGTGTCATGTAATCTTTCTTTAAGTCTTTAAGGTCTTCATTGATGGTAGTCTTTATCTTGATGAGGTCATGTATCCACCTTTCGTGGACACTTATACTCCTATTGGCTCTTTTCTTCTTATAATTGAAGAATTTCTTTAGTGAAGGTGGCTCTATCTTGTACGAACTTATGCTTTAGGATTTCTATCTAAGATGGAGGATCACTTATCAACAAGTAAGGAACTCCAGTAATAACAATGACTAGATGTCATTAACTCCCTTGGCTATCCAATCTTAGTAGGCTAGAGTCATGTTAAAGATCTTTTGCACCTCGCTCATATAGTTGTCCCCTTCATGTTCAAAATCAAATGTTCCAAGCCTATGAGTGATAGGAACAAATCGTTGGTAATTAAACTATCGTAAAGCCATAAGCGAGACATAGCTAATGCTTTTCCATAATCTATTAAGCGATACCTATCGATACATCTTAAATTTATGCACAACTAAGCTTAAAATTATCCATGAAACTATCCAAGTCACCTCCTTGGCATTTAAGTTTAAGAATATCGCAATTCACCGATCTTTGGTGGTATCTTGCGACCACTCTTTTTCCAAGAACTTGGTGAGGAGACTAAAATTTTGCATATATGGCTATAATAGATTCCCACCCAAAAATGACTAAAAAGCCTTACATGCAAAATTGATGAGCATCAATGAAGCATAACTTGCCCTTTTTTTCTCTCAAAATTTAAGGACTGGATATTTTTCGCTAAGATTGTAGGAGCAAGATTGACACCATAAATCAACTATGAGCAAATGTCCACTACTACAACTTATATATGTCCCAAAGCTCTCAAAAATATTATTTAAGCTGTAGATTGCTAGTGTGAAGGCATCCCTAATCTTTTTCTTCTCTGATTGAATGACTATGGCAGATTCTAATCTATCCCAAGTGATGTTCGCACTATTCTTTTTTTGACTACATGAGATTCTATCCAATCCTTTTCGACTTTAAGTAGACTAGCCAACTTCTTCTTAAAGAGAATAGCTTTGCTGATTTGGAATAGGTCTTGTCAAATTAAACTTTTTAGATACTAAGCATGGTCGTAATTCTTTTACTGTAAGAACCAACTCTTGTCCATTGATAGTGAAACACTTACAAGCAGGGTTTCAAGACTATCTGGTGGCTTCTAATAGTTTGTTGTCAACTCAAACTTGGGCTAATAGAGCAATATCTCCCTAATTTTCCATGAAGAGTGCCTTATCAGTTTCATCCCAACTATCCTACATATATTTTAGATCTTGAAGAATAAAATTACCTGAAAACCATTTCAGCCTGCTCTAGGATTTTTGAGATATACCTAGGCTAGAGACTATCCTCACTTTGTCTTTACTCTCTTTTTGACTCGACCTTAATAGTCTCAAAATCTTCAAAATCTTCATTTAGTACTTGTGCCACGGTAAAATACTTATTTATGGATATTGCCTATAGAACCAACTATCTCGAGTTGATATAAGATGACATGATGCATGCAAGAAATACAACAACAAAAAGCATTAAGTTAGGAATGCATCAAGAAAAGAAATAAATCACAAAACAAAAATGATCAGTAGCATGATGATAATGCCTTTAGGCAAACATAAAAAATCTATGGGTATTCTCATTTTGACCATCAAAACTTAGACTCATGCAGACAACATAATAATGCATTCGGGTTAAACTTATCTTAATAATGTCTTATTGCTAAAAAAATTATCTCTCAGGATGATGACATCATTGGATTACAAGCTAGTCTAAAGCCATTCATCAGATAGCATAGCGGCTTTTGGTTTGCCCATAGCGAGATAGCATGATGCATCTTAAGACACTATTAAGGATTTAGCCAATAAAGCCTACTCACTATTATCTAAGGGTTAACAGACATTAAGCCATCAGTTAATAGCATAATGACTTACTTGGATGAGTTTTACTCTATATGAGGTGATATCGAGACTCAAATGGGATGCTAAGTGACAATATTTGAATCTTATACCACAAGAAAGAAAAAAGCCATTAGTCGTCAATCGAACAACATAACAGAATACCTGATAATATTATTACAATGGATGGCATAATTTAGGGCTAGGAATATAGGTGTTAGTGACAAAGTTCATTTGTCATCACTTATGTAGCAATGGATGATAAAGAAAAATAAAAGGTAAGAAGTGTTTCTCCAAGTGTCTTATTTTTTAGGTTAATCTAGTAGCATTTCGGTATGGCTTGAAATAGTTTGGTCTCATGGCTAACTATATGGGTTAGATTGACTTTAAATCGATTACCAAATCACCCCTTTATCCGGTAAGTTAAGGCATCCTGATCCTAAGCCTATAGTAGGCTTGGTGAAACAAGTACAATTCGGTTAGATGTATTTCCCTATGCCCATATAGATAAAAAAAATACCATGGAAGCTTAGGTATTTTACACCTCGAAAGATATTGCTAGGCCATGGGTAAAGAAGAGATACCATGGAGGACAATTAGCTCACTTTCACCTAACACTAGTGCTAATCTTTCTCTAAGAAAAATATGGTCGAGAGTCTAATGCAAATGCAAATGCACGGCGTGTGCTGGGGAAACAATCAAACATTTTTTTTGTTTTACTCTTTATTACCTTTATAAAAAATTGTCATTTTCATTTTTTGGGCAGAAGAGCACGAGAATAAACAAGTATACACAAAATAATGATAAATAAATATTATGCACAAAGAAGATGAAGAAAGGGGATTACAACTAAATAATGACCAAAAACCAAGGAAAACAGAGAACTAGATGAAATTTAGCTAGTTATAGGCCTAACTCTTTAAATTAGGTCCTCAATAGAGAAACCAAGCTATCGTGATGTGCCCTTGACACAATCTGAATTGCTTAGATGGTGACACATGCTTTTTGAAAGTATGCCCTTGTCATATCCCTTGATCAGGATTTGAATTAGGTGTAATAAGGTAAAAGTAAAGGTGAAAATCGTTAAACGAATTACTCGTCCAACAAGCCTTGGATGTCTACTCCAAAGTTGCCAAAACTTAGAGTTGTCATCGATCATTTTAGGCTAGGCATGACCGCACACCTATTAAAATCGATGATTCTGAGATACTAGTGTTCATTTCAAAAATGTCTAGGAGTCAGCTACGTATGGGAAAGATTATCACCCCTACGACACCCAAAATTGGTACCATCTAGCCATAAATTACCTTAGTCTTAGTTTTTATGTAGTCATTATTTATGTGTAATCCCCTTTATATGATGTAATTTTAAAAATATAAAATCCACATTTTTTATAGTAAAATTAAGTTTACGTCTCTCATTAACCCAGGAAAGAGAAGAAACATAGAGGTTTTAGTAAAATGATCTCTAGATTAATTTAGAAAAAAATATTCTACATTAAGCATTAGAGGGATACTGAAATAAAACATTGCCTCGGATTTTATGAAATTCAATTTTAAAGGTATAGATGCAAAATCATCATGGAAGAAAGAAACATGGTAGTAAGACATGAAAGAACATAGCAAATATTACATTAAAAATAAATACACAAAAGCATAGAAAAGGAGGACAGTCAGGATGTATCACGTAATTGACCTTAACTATTCAAGAATAACCTAATTAACAAATTTAAGATGCGTTTGAACTTGGTAACTACTTGAGGCATGAAAGAAAGGTTTTGATAAAAAGGTCGAAGAAAGTTCGGGAAAGAGAAAATTTAAAATTTGGATGAAGTTTTGAAGCGAGGTTGGAGTATCCCCTCGTAAGAATAAAGTTAGAGTATCCCCTTAAAAAAGTGGGGTTGGAATATCCCCTTGAAAAGAGAAATTTCTAATGATTTTTGAAAATCAAAATTTTTGATATACTTTTGATGGAAATATAGATTTAAAGATTAAAACTAGTTAATTTAGATGGAAAATGAAAATTAATTTTAAAAAGTGTTTGGACCTTGATTCAAGCCTAGTGGGACTTGTGTTATAAGACATAATTTCAAAGGGAATTTATCAAATATATTTTAAGTTATTCAAAACATTTAAAGGGGTGGTTCAAGAAATTCATTTCATTTTTCTTAAGTCTAAACACAGGGGACAACATGGCACTATCCATTTTTCCATATTTATTTTGGGGTTTAAAAGTTTTTAGTGGCAAATGAGATAACATTAGAAAGGTAATTCAATAAGCATTAATGTAGGGGAACTAATTTTTAAAGTAGGGTCTGAGAAAGCACTAACAACATTTGCAAAAGAAATGGAGTAGTAGACTTTGAAAATTGCCTCGGACTCAATTAAAATTGTTAAATCACAAGCAATATCTTTTAGAAAAGAGATTTCACAAAATTTTTAGGAAAAATATTTAAAAAGTCATAAAAAATCATCTGATGAATTAAAATTGCCCAAACAAAATATGAATTGTTGATCTAAGGGCTTCAGACAGTAAAGGTTTGAAAAATCATAATTCCTATATTTAAAATGATTTGGAGGCAAACAAGATATCTGAGAAAGGTAATTTGAATCTATTTTAAGAAAGAATACTAGAAAATTCTATAAAAATCATTTAGATTCCAAAAATAATTTTTCAAGTTAAGATTACAATGCTGTCAAAATCAAAATGATGGTTTTTTTAGGTTTAACTTTTTTGGTCTTGTGTCAAGGTGTGAAGTAATAAACCAATTCAAATCCCAGAGATTGGGTCAATGAAACACTCATTATCTATACCAATAGTTAAAATGAAAGGCTCAAAATAAGACTTTGGCCAAATACTTGAAAACATTTTCTGATTTTATAAAACTCAATACATAACTTATTTTATCTAATAAGGCCTTGAATCCAAACATTTATGCTTGATATGTCCCTAAGATTGGAGACATCCAATCTATGCCAATTCGCACTAATTAAGGGTAGCGTGTACTTGGGGGTTTTCTTTGAAAATAGATTTTTGCAAGCATCATAAAGGCATTTTAACAAAAACATAATGAACTAAACATGATAGAGACATCCAAGATGAGCAAACATTCAAAAATAGCAAGTTATTTACACATTTCAACAATGGAATAATAATGAAAATGCATTCAAAGGCACCATACAAATCAAAGCATACTAGAATGAACATTTATGCATGAAATGAGCATGTAAAAATGAAAGAAAGCATGGAAAAGATGCATGAACAGGGGATGTTTTAATGTCAGCATGAGATATGGCGTTTTAGTTCATCTAAATAATATCAAGGCATCATCAAAGTCACAAAAATCCTATGACTACCATAAACAGAGCCATATAATGCATGAAAATCTTAATAGGGACAAGAAAACATGAAGGTTTACTAAAATGATGAAGATGAAGAAAAATAAAAAATAATAATGAAGAATAGATGAAAAAATACCTAAAAAGACCTTAACTCTTAGCCTTGTCTTTGAGTAGCAAACTAAGCAACTTTGAGCTCACTTTTCTCCCTTTTTTTGCTATGGATTAGCAAAAAGGGAATGAAAAAAATGAGCTTTTGGTTATGGCGTCTATGGAAGGGAGTTTTGAGGATAGAGACAAAGGAAATAAGAGGTTTTGGAAGGGCTTTTTTATGGGTGAAAAGGGAGCTAAATGGAGTTTTTTAAAGAGCAAAAAGTTTTTAGAGGTTATGTAAATGTTCCCTCCCCTCCTTTCAGTTATAGTGAGTGATTTTAGCTACCAAAATGACCTAGCAAAGAGGGCATATGAGACATTTAGCATGTACATCATGGTGAACCATTATATTAAGATGTAAGTTTTTAGCATTTGATTGGTTAATCTTGGTTTTTGTAGGCAAAAAAAGTTATGCATAGGCTGATTAAATGAGTAATTTCACCTTTTTCCTTCATCAAGCTTTATTTTATCATGAAATGCCCTCGTGCCAATCCCACTAGACCTCTAAAATTGTGTGAAATTATGTTTGATTTTGGATGATTTTTGAAGACAAAGTCATGACAAAATTTAAGTTTTAATGTCATGGTGTGAAAGGAGAAATGACTCGAATTAGGCTAAAAATAGCCTTGTGTATCAATAAAATGTGCTTGCCAAGAACAAATTTGCTTTCGAGTCTTAAGAGAAAGCATTGTGTATCGACACTCAATGCCTTCCAGTATTGAGACTTCATGGCTTGTAATGATACTAAGAACAAAAATTCTTAGAAGTATTAATACTATAAGGCTAGTAGATATGCCGCAAGGGATTGTATTAACACTCCCACTTGTGTATTGATAATCATGATTTTTACTATGACATAAGCTTGTATTGATAAAAACATTCTTGTATTGATATGACACCAAATAGGTCAATACTAGGCCCTTATGTATCGATATAAATAGTAAGATTTTGGAATTTTGATGACATGGAGCCTTATATCAATACCTAGTGGTCATGTATTAAAACCAGTAAGCAATGTGGATTTTTCATAGCTTTGGCTCTCAAAACATTCACCTTGGCCAAGACTAATAGGGAACTAATATATGTTCCTTCGAGTAACTTCGATGATGCCCCAGATAATGACTTATGATGCTTTGAATGTTAACCCAAACAAAATTAGGTGTCTACAACCATCTTTCCCCACCTTTTTGCTTGCTTCCCTTCTTCTTCTCTCTCCCCATTCTCTACTTTTTTTGTTTGTTTGTTCATTTTGAATTTTTGAAATTTTTTTCCCAAAATTAATTTTTTTTAAAATGTTAGATTTTGGATTTTTATTAAAATTTTAGTTTTTTATGAAAAAATTTTGATTTTCAATTTTATCTAAGATGAAATGGTAAAAATAAAATTTTCTTCCATGTTTATTATAAACTATCTTCTTAAGTCTCTTTAAAGAATTAGAATTAAATGAATACAGGGAATTAATTTTTTCATAAAATAGTTAATATTCCAACCAAACAAATTTTTTACTGTATATAGATGAATAAGCCTGTAGTGAAATCTTCATCATAAGAAGCAAACATGTTGTAAGCGAATAAATAAGGATTTACTTAAAACTATTTTT
>JAQSVH010134805.1:0-21115 GCA_029448705.1 Adansonia digitata | reverse complement strand
GAGGAATTCACATATAATTATAGCAATACTTGGTATATATAAATTAATTAAACATTGCCCAATGCAGCAGACTACTTATCTCCACGTGTATACATATATATATATATACACATACGAGGAAAATTTTAATATATATAGCGTAAAATTAAAATGTTTTATATTTTTTTAATCATTAATTGTCATTCAGCTAGTGATTGAAAAAAAATTAAAAATAAATGAAAAATTAATGATGAGTTAACTTTTATAATTAATCATTAAGTGAATAGCAATCAATGATTAAACAAATGTAAAAATTTTTAATTTTACAATAGTGTAAATAGATATCTCCTGTGTATATAAATTCAGCCTGCTTATTACAACATTAAGACGAAATTTCTGTCCAAGAAGAAACTCATTTATTATATATGCTTCAAGCTTTGATATTTAACGAGAGGAGGATTGATCACTTCAGGAGTTAAAAGAGATCTAGAAAGAGAAGTTGAATTTCTTTGTAGAGAAGGACTTGGAGGGTCATGCACTAGAGTACTTAATTAGGTGGGTTAAGATAATCATATACTTTATTATTATTATTATAAAAAAGAAAGAGAGAACATGGAGTCGGGACCTCATCCCACCGCCCAGCAGCCTTTGCCATAACCAAAACCAAACCCCAATCCCATCTTGTCCTTCCTTCGTCTCAATATATCAAACCCTAAGCCCCCCACCCCACCACCATCATCTCCTAATTTAAGCCCCCCAGCTATATCATAGAACACCCCATCCTCTTTCTCTCTTTTTCTAGCTTTATCTCAAACTCTTCTGAATAGATGGTTAATTCAGCTGAAACTTCTTCTGGTGAAACCCAAAATCAATTCAGTTTCTGGGTTCTGGTTTAGGGATATTGTTTCTAGTTCAACAAGTTAAAAAGAAAGAAATTAAGCCGGAAAGAAAGAGAATTAAAGTTGCTTATTATTATATTCTTATAGCCCTCTTTTGTTTCCACTATCTTCCTTTAATTCTTTTTACATGCTTTAGTAATCCTTTGTGCGTGCTTATTTCATTATTTCTTTGGTATTTAATCACTTCTTTCGGTTGGGGTTCTGTTTTATGTGATCTTTGGAAGTGAGAGCTTCAAGATTGTAAAACAAGTTGAAAAAAAACAAAAGGATACTGCTATATAGGAAAAAGCAATGGATCCAGTTACATCACATGGTTTATCTCTTCCTCCTCCATTCAATATAAGAGATTTCAACCTTCACCATCAGCGGCATCAACAGCAAGAACATCAATTCCATCACCAAAATTCCGAGGATGAACAAAGTGGCAGCAGCAGTGGCCTAAAGAAACGGGATCGAGACGATAGCAACAACATCAACGGCAGCGGCGCCAATAATGAAGGCAAAGAGCTTAGTCTTCCAGGCTCTGGTGAAGGAGAGATCAATAGAAGACCACGAGGTAGGCCTGCTGGGTCCAAGAACAAATCTAAGCCACCTATCATCATCACCCGAGACAGTGCCAACGCCTTACGCACTCACGTCATGGAAATCGGAGACGGGTGTGATATTGTTGAAAGCGTTGCAACATTCGCTAGAAGACGGCAAAGAGGGGTTTGCATAATGAGTGGAACCGGCACCGTCACAAATGTAACCCTTAGGCAACCAGCGTCGCCTGGTGCAATTGTGACCTTGCACGGCCGATTTGAGATATTATCATTGGCAGGATCATTCTTGCCTCCGCCGGCACCGCCAGAAGCTACGGGGTTAACCATATATTTGGCTGGTGGACAAGGCCAGGTGGTAGGTGGCAGTGTTGTTGGGACACTTACTTGTTCAGGCCCGGTTGTGATTATGGCAGCTTCTTTTAGTAACGCCGCATATGAGCGGCTTCCATTGGAAGAAGAAGAGCCACAGCTTCCAATGCAAGGGGGTACAATTGGGTCGCCAGTTGCAGCTGGAGGGCAACCGCAGCAGCAGGAACAACAAGTATTGGCTGAGACAAATGCGCCTCTTTTTCATGGACTACCACCTAATCTTCTCAATTCTATTCAATTACCAACTGAGGCATTTTGGGCTTCTGGTCGCCCTCCATTCTAGCTGACAGTTTCCAGTACTGGACGATACTATTGTTTGGTTAATTCTGTTTCAGCATCAGCTTCAGCTTCAGTTATAGCAATCAAGAGGACAAAAACTTAATTTGTAGTTAGTAAATTTGGCTTTCTCGATCGAGCAATCATTTCAGGTTTCGTTTTCTTTTACTGTCAGTTTTTCCTTTTACCTTCTTTTTTCATGGATTCTTGGTGCATTTTATTTTATGAGAATAAGTGTCTCGAGTATCTTTCAATGGAAGGAGAAGATGAATATCAACAATAAAAAGGGAAAATCTGCCAAAATAGATTAGGTTACTTGCAATACTTCTTTTCACTGTATTTTTCTTGTTGCAACTCCAAGAAATTCTCTTACAATATATCACTCTATTTATCGGCCATTTCAGCTGTTGTGTGCTTTTAAACTTGATTTTTTATTCTTATATATTCTTTTCTTCCTATACATGAAATTATAAAGTACTAGGTAGTACCTTTTCTCTTTTATTAATTATCACAAACCAAATCTAGGAAGACAGTTAGAAATAAGTAAAATAAATTAAATTATTTCATTATTTTCTTTGTTTTGCTGTTGAAGAAGCAGACAATGTGAAAGGAGAAAGGGTTGAATTAAACCTGGCTAAAAGAGACGGTTTTCAGTAGTCTAGAGTGTGGCAAACTATTTACGAGAAGGCGGCAAAGAGGTATGGGCATTGTAGTTTCCAAATGTTGAGAGTCTTAGGGTTCTTTTAAAGATACGGAGACATGAAAATATTTGGGGCACGGGTTTACACGTGCACTGCTCTGAACTAGCTCCTTTTCGAGGTATAATACCACGAAACAAAGTGGTATCTAGGAAAGGGAACGACCAAGACAACGTGGGGCTCTATCTTTATCACCACTCGCCCTGTCTGTCTATTTTTTGGATTCAGAGAACTGGGATTGGGCAGCTGTTTCAAAGATTCAATTAGCCAAAATTTTAGTTTAGATTCTCTGCACTGTGAGCCTCCATGTCTTAAAGTTAAAACCCACAGCTGGCTGCTCTTTTCTTTATTTTTTCCCTCCCAAAAGCCAAGCTTATTAGACTTATCCATTCATTCTTCTACTCTATTTCTTCATCGAATTTCTTGAACTTCAGCTTTTTCCTTTCTGTGTTACCCTACCTTAAGCTCTTGTCTTTTTTATTGATTAACTCATAATTTGACAGTTAAAACGTGGGTTCCTTATCTAGATTAATTTAATTTAATCAAACAGAGAAAAAAGAATTATGTCTACTGGTTAAGTCCCTATTACTCATAAAGTAATCTCTTCTTATATTTGTAGGCCTTTTAATTTTCATGCTTTTTTGCATGCAGTCCATGCCAATTCAATTGCAGCGCTCACTAACTCATTGTTTGTTAAATTGTTTGAATTTGTTTGATTTCTACGTTCCTTCATATTTCACAATGAAGTGACAAAGTAAGGAATTAAGGCATGTAAAGGGAATTAATTATATGTGGTAGGGAATAGGAATTTTCAAACCATGAAAATTGGGTATTTGAAGAAAACAATTACAAGTGCATATAATATTCATCAATTAAAGAAATTTATTCATAAAAAAACTGGGCATTTGAAGAAAACTGAATTAACACTGTGGGGGTATATTTCTGGGTTTCTGAGTGGTAATTAGTTACCCTCCTATCCATTTCATGTACAAATCTTTTATTCACTATAATTAGCAGACTGCAGCTGGAAGGTCTCAGATGAAAACATATATGAGATTAATTACAAGACAACAATTAGAGTAATAAATCAGAGGTAATCAACAACAACATATTTTGACTAACAAGCAAAGCGCACTCTATTTCATATTTTCATGGCAAGACTTCCCGAGAACAGTCGCGAGAGATGCAGATCAGTTCCCACAAGGTACCTCTGATTATCATGTCATTAGCATTCACCTCAGCAATGTAGTGGATTGGAGTCACATTAGAAACATTTTCGAAGAGAAAAATCCTCAAGAACGTCCAAAGAAAAAGAAAGTTATCATGTTGTGCAAAATGGCAGACATATATACAAGCTCAATTTGGTGCTTAATTGGCGAGGCATCACCGTTAGTATTCTGCACAATCCACGTAAGTATCTTCCTCAATCAGAAGAGGCCTTCCAGTTTTACTTCCTGTACCATTTGAGAACCAAACTACTCCAGAAGAGAAAGAAATCATAATGTTTCTTAACATTATCCTAAACTTAGTTAACAAAAGATCAATAAGCTAAAATATCACTGTAAAATATAAAAAAATTGAGGACGATTAATAATTGTCTTCGAAGGATAAAAAATTATTTCTAAAAATTTTAATAATAAAAAATCATTCTAACAATTGTCTTCCAAAATCATGTCTTTAAAAAATTTTGGTGATAATATTTGTCTTTAATGCTGTTAAATTAAGAAAAATATTCATCACTAATACTATTAAAACCAATATAAAGAGGTCATTTCTTTTAATTTTGTGCTTTATGTCACATGACAATCTCTGAGATCAAAAGATTTCAAGAAGTCATCCTCCAAGAAAATGTACTTTGAATTGATGCTCTTGAGTTGACTCTCATCTAGCAAAATTTGCTATTAAACGAGCAACTTTACATGTGCAAGACATATTACCATTCCTAGCAAAGCCTAAATACTACCTTCCCCTCTTAGCTTAGTCTGCACCTTATCTGGAGAAGTATTCAATTGAAGAATATGTATGATTGTTAAAAGTTGAACTCGCTTTCTGCCCTCCTAGCCGGTGAGTTTGAGTAACCTAAAGGAAAGGTCTAATCTGCACCTTTTGAATGACACTTGACAAAGACTGTAGAACATATAGAATGTATTGTGTTTAAAACAGGGAGTTATATTTTGGAATCAATCAACAATATTACTTGTCAACGTCTAATTGGAACATTGATTTGCTACACATGAACCAAGCAGAAAACTAGAAATAGGTAAGACTATATGCAAATACCAAATATTTTGCTTTACTTTTTTTACAAATAAAATGACACACAGTATTTAATTCAATGATTAATATATGATTCACTATTAAAGATTAAAGTTCGAATCTCTTTTCTACGTATATAAACTCTAAAAGAGGCAACAATTTTTGAGAGGGACTGCTTGGATTACAAATAATTAATCTCTGCTCGTCGGTTGATTAATGTAGAGGTTGTATTTGTTCTGTTGAAGACTTAGAGATGAATTAAAACCCAAACTCAGTCATGTTTGAATTTAAGTCTAATAATAGCTCCTAAACCGTATGGGGTTAACCATATCAAATCACTGTCCTTGAAGCTCTTGAAGTTAAAGTTTGTTTTGATTACTGAAGGAATAAGGACATGTAAATGCATAAAACATAAAAACCCTTACGTCTTAGTACAGTTAGTGATGAAGATATATAACGGTCATGGAAATTGGGTTTTTCCCTTCCTTGCAACATTAAAAATGGTTCAAGAAGTTGCGCACAGCCCCATGAACATAAATTTTCTGTGGAATACCTTAACTTATGAACCATCCAATGTTAACAAGTCATGATCCTACCAAAGTTCTGTTAGAAGTCAGGGAAAGAAAGAGAGAATGAGCAAGAGGCAGCTGCACCTTTGCAGGCCTTTTGTGGCCTGATCCACCGCCCTGCAGGCCTCATTAACACAACTTTTTATTAGGAATTTCTTTTTACTATACTTCATCTTGGCCCTGATTAAGACTCTTCAATCAAAAGCACAGGGAGGATCGTCCTGAAATGCCTGACTGCACTGCATTCAACAGGAAAACCCCAGTAAATGAATTAGCTTTGATGCAAAACCCAAATCACCGTGTCTAATTAAGTGGCAGTGCTTGGAAAATTGTTTATCAATATTTAATAAAACATTGGGTCAAAAAAGAATGAAAGAAAGCCCCAGTGAAAACATTGTGAGAGGGGTACCTGCCACATGATATGTTGCAGTATTATAGCAAAAAAGTCATCATAGACAGGATTACCAGCTGGTGATACGATAATATTACGACGGTTTTGCCGATTTAAAAACAAAAGCCACCGCCTTTGCTTCAAATCAAAGTACTGTTATTTTACAAGTGCCTTATCATCTATTTCATTCCTCCATTATATTCAAAAGGAAATATTGAAATCATTATACATCCGGACTGTTCTTATTAAATAGTATTAACTATCTTTATCTTTATCAAGGAAATATTGAAATCATTATACATCGGGACTGCTATTATCAAATAGTCTTAACTATCTTTCTCTTTATCTGAGCAACTTCTTTTTCAACCCCCCCCCCCCCCCGCCGGTTCACCCAAATATCTACTACTTGGTCAAAACAACTAGAAATTGAGTTACAGTGACAAGATTGCTTGCATCTTTACCAACTTGCTTGATTCTTTGCAGCGAGCACATGCTGTTACATGAGTTCCAGGCATATGTTCCAAGTTGTCCAGTTGAGTTCGAACTGTTTCCTGGGATTTGGCCGTAGACTTTCAACCGTATGATTCTAGGAAGATAATGTCGTATACAATGGGTCACCTACCACCAAACGAGGCCCATACCGTGTGTACACGAATGTAGAAGTAGGAACTGAAATTAAATAGGCACAAAATTTTAAAAAGTGCAATTAGGAGGAGCTTTACATACTGGAACTCACTGGTCAGGGAACTTAATTGCTGCAGAAAGCGGTTCAAGAAACAAGTTGAAATTGCGTTGAATGTTCAAAATGAAAAAAAAAAAAAAAAAAAATCATTTTGAGCAAAATTGAGCTGTTACTGTTAATGCATAAGAATGTAACATTTTCCAACGATTGGCATTCCATGAATTCCGATCTGACAGCACATTCTAATCCATAACTTGAGCTCAGCTGCTGCTAGAAATAGGTGATAGTAGAATCTGAAAAGTCAAATCATATCTAAGGGTTCAGAATCTTGATGAATTTGGTTTAGGGGTACGGTTGGAGCCGCACAGCAACGAAAGATGCAGCCGGTTAGCTTATTTTAGGGTCAGGACCAGGGGCAGCAGGTTTTGGGTAGGAATAGGACCAATGCAATTAAACATCCTTCCCGCAAGATACAACGAGATAGAGATCGCTCTGGTGACATCAAAGCTGCCTTCTTCAACAACAGGGACTCTGATTGATTCCATCCCAATAATTATATATAATATTTCAGAAGTTTACATGAATCAGGAGGTAAACAAACGACACAAATCAAAATGCCAGTCCAGTATAGATATAGAAGCGTGGAACAATAAAACAGAGTCTGTGAAGCAATAACTAGATGTTGCAGGCAAGTAAAACAGGACACAGCAAGGAAATGAATCAAAGATTACAAATGAGGTAAATCTGGGCGTTTTGAATGGAAAAGAAACCACAGCCCCAGTGAAAATAGACCTTTTCTGCGCTTGAATAATGGTCGACAAGAGTTACAGCTCCACAAGTCACATTGTGTAATGACCAGACAGCATGCATGGTAAGAAACTAGAAAAAGGATCCTACGAAAAGTCAAGGTAGCTAAAAGAACATCATAAGAAGTACGACCTTATATCACTCAAGTATTTGAAATTTTGATGAGATTTCAATTTAACAAGGATATAGAGTAGACAGCATAAAATATATATACCTATTAAATATGGATGTAATGAAGATCAAGCCAGAAACATTCAACGTAAACTGGAAGCTAAACATTCATTGATCCATTTTTATTATGGAGTCAACCTACGCCGCCCCAATCATCCCAATTCCCCACAAAACACAGGCAAGAACATGAAAACACCCCGCAATTTTCCACTGACCCTAAACCTAACAAAACCCTCGAAAAGTTGAGAGGGCAAGAAAGAAAAGGCAAATCCATTCAAGAACACCAACTGCTGCAAACTGCCTCCAAGCCCCTCAACATTCAGAACCTCTCCACCTTATCGGCTTTGACGACAGGATTGGCCTTGGCAATCGCATCACGTCCAGCGCCCTTGAAATCAAAGGAGCACTCGTGTTTTTCTGGGTACCGGTGCTCGCCACAGAATGTGTTCTCGCACCTGCACTTAAACCCAGTTAATCCAACCTTCTTTCTACAGATAAAGCACCTGGTCACCGCCTTTGGCTCTGCCTGTTTATCACCAGCAACAGCGGCAGCCGGTAGTTGCTCAATCGCCATCGATGAGGAGCCCACATGAGGCAGCTCCTTAAAAGGCTTAAACGACTCCACAACGACATCATCCTGCTTCGTTTTAACACTGAGGGATTTCTCCATGGCAGCTTTCGCCTTGGCAGCTTGCTCCTCCCCAACCCGGAGGTCCCGATAACACTTGGAGCAGAGGTTCATATTCGCCGCCGTGCCAAAAAATCCGCAACCATTGGCGCAAAGCTTTGGCTCGGATGGTGGAAAGCTGGTTCCTTCATTCTGTTCAGAACCCATGGTTTCTTTTCCTACTTCTGCGAGCGTTTGCCTTGCTTTCTACAATCAAAGATGAGAAAATAGGATCAGGGTTTTCTTTAATGGTTCTGAAAGATTGAGAGGGTCAAAGTTGAGTTACCCCCTAACAAGCTTCGCAATCAAAATATATAGATTTTGATTATCTAGATTTTAATTATCTTCCTAATCCTAATATAAATAGTGATTTTAGTTTATTATATTAACGTATATACCCTCTACCGAAATGCTCTTTATAGCTGGCTATGGCAAGGGTATTATCGTCATATTAATAAATTGCGCAGCCCTCTCAAACTCGGAGAAGACAAAAATCAAATCAGAATAAAACTAAAAAAACAAAAGTACAAATAAACCCTCGGATAATTACGCTACTGTTAACAGAAAGCAGGGTAATTTCGTCTTTCAAACGCCCAATTAAACCCAAACTCCACCGATAATCAGGACCATCCCTGAATAATCTAAGACAAAATTTCAATCCATCTCATGAATTAAATAATTAAAATCCCTATTTAATCATAGCCGTCCATCGGAAAAATCGAACAACCACCAGTAATTACCGGCCAAATAATATCAAAAAAAGGAAAAAAAAATCACCTAAAGTTTTCTGCAATCAAAGAACATTGAAAACCCAGAAGAAAAAAAATCAAATTCCAATTTAAATAAATAAAACCCTCAAAACGTACCTCGGTAATTAGATAATATGAGATACTTTTTCTTGTTTATTCTTTTTTCGGCGGACGACGATCGACGACAAAAAGAAATCAGGAAATCCGCAGACGATGATGAGAAAAATTTTTTTTCCTAGTCCTGAATTTAATAAAAGAAAAATAAAAGAAAAAGAATTGAGAAATAATTTATAGGAAAAGCAGAAAAATCCTGATTTTCTTTTTGATTAAAAAACAAGGACAAGAAACAGAAGGGAGAACAGAAACGAAACTGAATCTCGGAAATTACTAAAAACCGAACCCAAAACGTTGGGTTTTAACTTAATATGTTTTTTTTTTGGGGTTTGGGGGGGTGGGGTGGTGGGTTGGTTTTGTTTCTACGGCACCCACGGTTTAATGTAGGCGTGGCGTATTTTGATGGGAGTCCAAATCTGAGCTGTCCGATTTGATTCTGACGTCAAAGTTCATCATCCGAAGGTTGATAATGGGGGATCCGTCTGCCGAAGAAGGGTGTTTAGGGAATTTTACAAAATATTTTATAATTAATAAAAGTTGATTTCAGAAAAGCGAGTATACTGTATGCACTTTACGCCCCCTTCACTGATAAGTCTCTTCCGGACGCAACATTCGCGGCGAACCCGGTCCAAGCGTGGTGTTAAGAACCGGCCAAGTCTACTTCCTGTGTACCACATTTCTTTTCATTTAATCTATGCTTGGAGGTTACTTAAGAAATTACCTATTATAATAATATATTAACGTCATATTTATGCATTAATAACTTATTATCTTTTGCAATTAATTAGAAATCAGAAAAGGGATCTTTAAAAAAACACTAAACGGATATCAATTGATTTTTTCTCTCAAATGTTTTCACTTCTAATTCGCTACTTCCTCTTTTATTCATTAACCCACATTTTTTCTAATTAAATTATTAAAAACAAGTTTTTATGATAAATAAATAAATAAATTTTATGTTTATTTTGTAATAATTAAATATTAAATTACTGAGTTTCTAGCAACTTAAATTGTAAGCAAGGTGATTTTAAACAGAATTCATCTTTAAATTTTTAATTTTATAAATAAAATTTAAAAGACTATTATACATTTTATTTTTTATTTTATTTTAAAAGATATATATGTCTTTTTTAATTTTGTTTGTGGAATATGTATAAATAAAATTTCTTTTGAATATATTATATATAGACATAATAAAATTACTTAAATAATATTTTTGTCATTTTTTATAATTTTTAAAGGTAATTAACTTCTTCAATCTACACTTTCATGGCACATCTATTTTAGTTTTTTTTTTTATGTAATTAAGAACGTAAGTAATTGAATTTTAATTATTATAATCAAAAGTTTAATATTTTTATCAATATATTATATATTGATTGATTTTTTTAATACCTTATATTACATTTTAGTTAAAAAAATTGATGAATATTTTTGAATATTTTTCTTTTTGGTTGGAAAAAAAATTATATGGCTAATTAAGAAAAGTATTCGCTTTGGATTTTTCCTTTTGATACTTTACAAATTTTGATTCAACGTGGTGGAATTCCAGCCATAATTTTTAGGGTTCTTTGTCAGCTTGATAGATATCTTAGACCTACCTAATAACTCATAGAGGTGTGTCATTTTTTCTTTTAAACTATCCTAATTTTAAGTCATGCCTATATAAGCTTTGTTGTTTAGGCTATGTTTGATTACGAGGAAAAAGAAAAAAAAGATAAGGAAATATATTTTTTTTAATTATGTTTCTTATAGATGAAAAAGAAATGAGAAAAAAAGATTTAAGATAAAGTTATAGTTAAACTTGTTGATTTAAATGTAATAATTATTTTTTTCCAAATATTTGAAAGGATTTAATTTATAAAGAAACCTATTATTTTTTCTCTTTTTATTTCAATTCTATCAAACGAATCAAATTATAGGGAAAAAAATAATTTTTTCTTCTAACCTCTTGACTTTTGCTTCTTCTTCTCCTCCAAACATGGTGTTAATGAAGTTTATTGTCAGTTCAATATGCAGCAAATTCCGCATATCTTCTAATCACGTTTGACAAAAGCCAAGTCTTCAAGCAGTAAAACATATATATATATATATGGTTAAAGATTTTAAATTTCAGTAATAGTACTAGAGAAGTATCGCTTATCATATATCGTATATAAGTGTATTTAAAATATTAATAAATTAATTATAATAAATAAAATATGAATTAATATTCTAACATTATTAATTAAATCTAAAACCTCATTAAAAGTGGATAAGAATGATAAACTTTAATAAATAATTACGTAATTTATTGGTAAAATATTAAATTTTTAATTTTAATATTTAAAGACAAAATTCTGACAATCAATTTTCAAATGACGATGATGATGACAATAATAATCTTTATTTCATTATCTAAAGATGCAATTTGTATTTTTTTTTTTTTAATTTATGTTTGGTTAGGCCTGGTAAGCTCCACAAGAGTTGGATTCGGGAAAAGGGCAAACGAGTAGCCCATCAAATCTAGGAAATCCAAAAATATTAGCCCACTATACCAGATCCAATGTTAATGGGCAGCCCAAATATTGTTAGAAATACCAAATTGTAAGATCCTCCTATCCTTCAGATGATAATGATGGTGATAAAATGTGAAAAAACTATCTCCTTATAATTATTCTTTTGGAGCTACATTCTTGTAATTGGAGTTAATACCTGCGCTTGTAAGAAAAAGTAGCTATAAAAAAACTCATAAATTAAAATTAAATAATCATCTTTTTTATCATTTTATTTCAATAAATTGAATTCTTAAATATTTTATTTTCATCCATTTGAGCTTTTAAATATCCATTTTCAATCATCGGTTGGATGAAAATTGATGATACTTTTAACTAATTCGGTCTGATTAAGAATTCAATTGAATAAAAATAAATATTTGAAGATTTATTTGATTGCAATAAAATAGTAAGAGTTTGAATAATTATTCAATTTTAGTAAAAAGATTTTATTATATTTAAGCAATTCATTTATTAAACTTTGAAGAAAAAAAGGTTGAAATTATACTCTATGATGACGCCTATTACAATGAAAAAACTTAAATCCTCTTTCACTAAGGTTACATTTGAGAGTTCGATTAGAGATATTTTTATTACATCAATATTAATATCGTTTTACGAAAACAACTTTAATATAAAGATGAACGTAGTCCCGAATTCTAGCTCTAACATCTTAAACATTATATTTCCTAAATTTTAATTTTATATTTGATGTTTTTCCACCTTGGAATTGGAAATTTGACTTGTATCAATAGTTTCAACTAATTATTATTAATTAATATAGTACTACTAAATTGAACAACCTTTTTTTTATTATTTTAAAAATGATCGGGGAAGCTACAGTAGAAGCAATCCAGTTTTTGTTTGACTGAAACAAATGCAATTACAAAAGTTGTGAGCAATAATTTTTAGGCAAAACATTCAAGTTTTTCAGCAACCTTATAATTTGCCATGATCAATGTTTAGGTTGGTAAATGGCAATCTCTATTATTATTGACCCTGAAGCAGGAGAGCTCTGATAATGGCGATTACGTAGGCGGGCAGATAGCCATAATTACATCTCAAGCACCTTCCATCTCTTCTTTTCCTTGTTCCCCTCATCTCTATAGTTAACCCCTCCTGTATCAGGCATTTGCTACTACCGATACACCCAACAGGCTGTGCGTAATTCGGTTTTAAGATAATTGATAGTTGGATTTGAATTTATTTTGGTTAATAAAAAAAAGTTTCGACTGATGAGTTTCACTTGAAATTCAAAAATAATCGAATTACTTGAAATATATATACAATATGATATTTTTAATGCTTATTGGGGTGTTCTAAGATTTATATTGTTGAAGCTTTTTAACTTATGATAAATGTATCTTTTATTTTTTTTAATATTTGAATATTTATTCGATGATTATATTTATTTAAATTATAAAAATTTATAATTTTAAAATTTTAATATGTAATTTTATTTATTGACGTAAAACAAATTTGATTGATTCGATTAACCGGTCGAATTAATTAAATCATTTTTAATCGGTTAAAACTTAAAAAATATATCTTTTGTAATTCAATTCGATTAATACTTAAAAAATTAAAACTTTCAGTTAATTCAATTAATATTTGTTTGGTTCTGTTAATATATATATTTTTTAAAGCAAACAAAAATAGTTTCAGATACTTGAAAACAATATATAGATTTATGTGATAAACGCATAGCGTATGAAGAGTCGAAAACATTGCATAATGTTTTGACAAGAATACATCATAATATACAAGTTGACAAAATAAGACACAACCCAAATTTTTTTCTATCAAGATCAAAATGGCCATGATGTCTTGGCTATGATGTTAGAAGATAATGTGCAATGGCTTTGGGCATAGCAAGAGGGCGAGATGATGATGATGATGATTATGACGGTGATGTTGATGATGAATGTGCATACACCAATACGAAACAGAGCAATTGATTGCAATGCAATAGCAGCAAATGAGAAAGAGTTTGGGGTG
The DNA here is from genome assembly GCA_029448705.1 of Adansonia digitata. Classification (NCBI taxonomy): domain Eukaryota; kingdom Viridiplantae; phylum Streptophyta; class Magnoliopsida; order Malvales; family Malvaceae; genus Adansonia; species Adansonia digitata. The sequence goes on along the minus strand of JAQSVH010134805.1, from coordinate 7,414 downwards.
TTTTTTCTTTTTTTTTTTTTTTGGATGGATTTGACACGCAATTAATGAAATTTTGGATGATTAGATACGATTATATAATGTAATATCGAAAAATATTATAATATGATTGATATGAATATATATATTTAAAATTTATATAATATAAATTATTAAAGTATTAAAATTTATATAAATATAAAATATTTTTAAAACAATTATAACATAATATAATATATAAATATAATATAAAAATATAAATTGTGGAGGGGAGAGCTGGACCCCATAGACGTGGGATTAATAGGCAACCACCATGATTGATTCATGTGTGTGAGACTGAGAGCTAATACGTTCAAAAAAGAAATGGAGTGTACAGTCTTTCAGGCATCATACTCGAAGAGGAAGAAGAATAAGAAAAGCGAAAAAATTTTGAAGAATGAAAGATTTCATTTTATTGTTGACTATTGTATCTCGGATATGAATCTCTTATGCCTTAAATTCATCACCAAGTTTTAGTAGTTGTAGTAAAAGAAGAAATAAGTGAAGGTAATGAGTATGTCTAGTACTCTCACCTCTTCACTTGCCTCTCTACCTTTTTATAGTTCAAAATTGAATCATTATCTTTGTCCTAATACTCATAATCCCATATATACTCCCATTACCGTTACAAATACAATATATATACATATATATATATATATTGCACTATGTAGTTACATGCATATGGATAATTAAAGTAGGATATAAAATATAAAGTGTGAGAAAAAATAATAAGAATATATAGTTTATTAAATCTGAAATTAAGCTTAATAATTTTATATGAATACTATATTAAAAGTTTAATTTTATGCATTATTTAAGTGTTTTGATGAAGAAAGAGAAAAAGGGGAAGCCAGAATAATTAAGTTCATTCACGTAGCCAAAATTTTCATCCATTATTTCTCCTACCTAAATTAACAAGAGGGGATTAATGATGCTATCTCCTAACTGGGTTTTTCCACCAAAGGGGGAATTTCTGGTTAGATACATTGATTAGTGGGCCTTTAATTATTTGTTCACGAGTTGCAAATTGAAGAAGATTGATATTCTAATTAACAACCAAATTCTTCAACAATGATTAAGCAGCAGCAGAAGTCAAAAGATCATCAAGGTGTCATCTTCATAAATCTCGAGAGTTGGTTTATGCGATAATTGCCAAATAGCGGAAAGCTGGTGAGCCCTGCACAAAGTCTACCATGGCAACCCTCTTCTCATTTGTTATGCAAATGATTCTGCCTAAAGTTACAACTTTTGCAAAATTGGTGGCCAAGAACAAAATTACTTCTCATTTTCCATCTTAATAAATAAGAAAAAAAGTTCAAGAATTTGTATCTTTAGTTATCAAATGAAAAGGGAGAAAAAAAAAAAAAAAACCTCATTGCAGCTATGACTATTTGGTAATTGTATGAATACGCAATGCAGAAACGAACAAACATATTATCATGATCATCAGTGATGAAAATGTTAAGAAAAATTTAAAAGGTGAAAGGGGTTTATCTTTTTTTCAGGCCTTCAATATGAGGTTTGACTCTTAGCTATCTGAGTTCAAAACAAGTATCATGAGAGAAATTAAAATAAGTGGGAGAGAGGCGTGAAATTTGAAGATGCCACGCCACCTTCTTCCTCCTTTCTAATGGTCCACAAAACCTTCTAACCCATTACCTTTAATAAATCATGCAATTCTCAAGCTGGCTGTAACTGCTGGGTCCCTAAAAGGGCAAGGTGATTGCCATGGAACCACTTGTGGTTAGCCTAACCATCTACACCATATCCAGGGCTGACTTTCACACTTGCAAATTACAATCCCACTTAATAACTACTAATCACAACCTCCATCTTTATAGGTAAAACTAATTGTTGCAATTTGCAAATGATAGAGTTTTTGCAGTTGGAGGTCGTAATTATTTAGCCAGCTAGATAATGTTCTTGACAAAAATTAAACTCTAATCAACTTCTACAATTAATTAATGGTTTAAAATGATGACAATTTAACAGCTTCAATATCTAACAATGAGAGGACATGTCATCAGGTTTGCATGCCTGAAAAAACAGCAAAGTAACAAAAGAAGAAATAATCTATGGAACAAGGACAGAATCAGCTGGCTAAATATTATAAAAAAGAAAATTTACATATACGAGTGGTAAGTACTAACAAAACAATCCAATATTAGAAAGGAAATTAATACCAAAATTAGGTAAAGATGATAATTTTCTAATCAAGGACAGTTCTATTAGTCCCAAAAAAAAAAAAAAAGAATCAAAGAAAGTTTGGATCATGGGACACTATTTTGATGGGCACATGGAAAATGCAAGAATTTCAATGGAGCCATGTCAGTATGCTGTGGGGTTCTTCCCACTTAGAAGATATTTTCACATGTGGACACTTTGATGCGTTCCAATATGATAATAAATTAACATAATAATAATAATACTAAGATTAACCATGTAATTAAGTACTTAATACTTGTTTTCCATATGCTATTTGACAAGGGAGATCAACTTAGTTTTCCGTCATATTCATAATTAAGAAAGTTAATGATGGATTTGAAGCTGGGGGAGGCATAGAACCTTCCATCTTTCTTTTGGTTTTCCTTTTTTTTTTTTTTTTTCTTGTTCATTGATCAAACATTTGGGGTTGCTTAGCTTTGCAATCATGAGTTCACTTGCAATCATTACGGCTAAATAGAAATCCCCCCCTCTCCCTTTTTTCTCCTTCTTTAACATAGCCCACAACGTGGTGAAAGTCGCAAACAATCCCAACCAACTATATTCATAGTTGCTTATATATATATATATATATATATATATCCCTCTTTGCTCTAATTTTCCTCATTCCATCATCATCCATCTTCTATTCTTCTTAACCTTGTTCTCATTCATTTAATCATTTTCACTACTCCTTCAAATACAAAAAAAAAAGAAATTATCATACAAGGATGTGTAACAACATGGCTTGGAGCCCATCTCAATATCCCATCTCCGTTTCGTCAAGGAGAAGGCTTAGATCAAAACAAACTAAAGTTCAAGTTTACAGGCTTTCCAGGTTTATATGTTTCATTTCACCTACTGCTTTTCTTTAGGAGTTGTGTGTATATCAGTATATCTATATGTACGCATAGATACATGTTTGATTGTTCTAAATTAATAAAAGCAAACAAAAATTTATGTACGCAGGAATAGATGCGAAGAAGAAAATGTGAAGAAAGACATGGAGCTAATGAACTTGAAGCTCTATTTGGAGAACCGAAGTATCATTGAAGAGAATGAGAAGTTAAGGAAGAAAGCCAATCTTCTACATCAAGAAAACTTAGCCTTAATGTCTGAGCTTCAGAGGAAATTTCCTCATTTGGATCGCTTTTCCACCACCCTTTTGCTTCTTCTGGAAAAACACTGATGAAGTCTGCACCCTTCTCTTTTAGTCTCTCTAAAGCCTTCTGGAAAAACACTGATATGGATACTGATGAAGTCTGCACCCTTCTGGAAAAACATATATATATATATATATGTTAGAAATTTCCTCTTTTAGTCTCTCTATAGCCTCCCCTACCTTTTCTTTGATTATGTATGTCAGAAATCTGGGAATTGTAGCATATCATGTTTTGCTTTTTAACTCCTGGTTAAGATAAATGATGGAATTTCAATAGTTTTCACCAAAAATCTCGATGAGTTTAATTTATATATATTTTGCCTTTTTCAGCAAGAAAAAGAGGAATTCAAGGCAGAATTGTAAGGTTAGGGTTGGAAGGTCATGTCATGTGAGATGCATAGTAACAAGGTCAGAGATGTTAGTATTATTTATTTAGCAAAAGGGCAAATGGAACAAGTTCTCTTTCATGGGATCGATTACAAATTTAAAAAAGCAAATTCGGCTCACCATTCGTAACTAGAGAGTGTTTATATTGGCTTATAAGATGAATATGTAATTGTGTTATTCAAAATTTTTATTTTTTTTAAATATTTATATTCGATATATAATTTATGATACTAATTTTTGAATCAAATAAGATAAATACGTAATAGTAGTTTTTGCGAGAGTCTAAAACATGTTTAAAGACTACCAACAATCCTAGATCATTTTTATGTCTAAAGATGCATATGAATTCACATTGGAGATGACGGCTTTGAAAAACTTGTTACCTTGTAATTCAAACCTACTCATTTTGTCCATAAAAATTGTTGTTAAGAATTGCATCAGATCAATGCTTTAACCACAACTTTGCATTCAGCTTTCGATAATAACATCAATAGTTTCATTTTGGCATAGAGATTAAGCTTATTCCGATAGGGCTTTAGCTTAAAGTTTGCTCATACATTGGTGACAGCAGCAGAGCCACATCGGAGCTGTAAGGGCCATTGCATACAAGAATAAATCAATGGCTCCCAAAAACTATCTTAAAAAAAAAATTAAAAGTATTAAAAATTTTCTAAAATTTAGTATTTAAATAGTCTTCTTTAAAAATTAAAAATAAAATCTATGCAAACAATAATTTCTAATTTAATATATGTTTGCAAAGTCTGAGGTTTTTTTTTTTCCCTTTTTCCTATAAAATGAAAATGATTTACTTATTTAATTATAATGTCAATAAATAAGCTAAACATTTTTTTTATTTAAGAAGGCATTTGAGTGATGAATCATGTCGGCATAAACAGACTTAATACTATTCATAATATAAAACAAAACAGCAAGATATATAAATTCTTTAAAATTCGTAAAGTTCAGAGCTAAGAAACGCTTTACATGAAAACTATCAATAAAAGGGCAAAATTAATACCCATGCTATACTTTTAAGAGTTTTGATTGGATTATTTATACGAAAGTTTTGAAACTTCAAAACTATCCAGTATTAATATATTTATTAGGTTCTATTAATAGTAACTGGTTACTAATTAATAATAAAAAATAATAATAACGAAGACTAGTAACATGAATTAATAAAAAACAAAATTATAACTAGATATTTGCTTTCATAATATATATATATATATTTTAAAATTTTATCCGTCACTTGGGTTACTGATTTTTGAATGTGGATTTATTACAGAGCCAAAGAGAGAGATATCAGTCAATAAACCCATTCAAAAGAGCTGTTTTGTTATTATTATTATTATTATTATTATTATTATTATTTTGGGAGGGTTGAAAGGGTATGTGTTGCAGGAAAACTTCAATTTTGTTGGTATCAACTGAACAAATAAGATGACATCATAACTCATTGAATTAATTAATACTCATAAATTGGAATAAATAGGTTCAGTTTACCCTTAATTCCTAGTCCAGTATGAAGGTGTCTATGGTCGGGCGAAATTTTTTTTTACTTAGGACTCAAGCACTAAGGTTGGGCTGATTCATTATTTAAAAAAATTTATTTATTAATATTTATAATTAAATTTAAATTAAAAATAATTTTTGTTGATTAAACAATAATTTAAATAAAATTAAATTATAAAACTTTTTATTCGGACTCAATCTAATAAAATTCAAATGAGCTATCCGACCATAAATAAATTTAGTTAAGAAGAGAAACTAAGAATAAGAAAATGAAGAAAATTTTAAAATAACATTGTGCAAAGATCAGAAAACCCAAACCCTCCAACCAACAGAGGCTCACCACTCAATCAACCTTCACAAATTCTTTGGCTTAAATCTTTGGAGACGTAAATACAGCTTCAAACGTAAGGCCTAATTCCCTTCATCATCCTTAATTATTTGATAAATCCCACTGTTTTTCTTAATTTAATTTAATTGTAATCTGGCATCTTTCTCGCTCCATATCGTCCTTAAATATTGCTCTGTTTTTTATCTGTCAAAAGCTCATGATTGCAATTCTATATTCTTCAAAGTAATCTCAATTTAATGTAGCACATTAGTCAAATTTGAAATTATAACAATACAAGAAATTCATATTACAGAATAATTAAGTGATCAGAAAAACAAGAAAATGGATATTGATAATGGCTGCTTTCACATTTTAATGAAGGTAATTGAATTTGTAATTTAAGTCCAACAAGAGAGGCCCAAGTCAAACTAGTCGGTTCGGTTGACAAATTCACCAGAGCACAACGGCAAGGGAGAGGGTTTTCTATCATAAAAACAGCTAAAAACATGACAACATTTGACTAGCAGGCTGCTTCCAGCCATTCCCAAAACAAGCATGAGAAAAAAATGCCTTCCGTTTTAGATTATACAATGTTTTTTTTTTTTTACTTTTTTTTCCCTGGTGAAAATCTGCTTTTATCAGCAACGGGGAAGCTTTCCAGCCTGCCAAGTCGTTTCTGCAAACGGCTAAAACAAATATGGCTATTGATGTGTAAGTGTGGACGATATCACTTCGGGCAGGGAACGTTTGTCTGATAATTTGCAGAAACGAAATGCGGCGAAAACTCATAGGTGCGTTACCTATTACTGTCGGTGAAGCCCGCAGATATTGGAGTCATATTCTCAAAAATTCAAGCAAAGATGAGCTTGGCTTAATTTATTTGCCATGTTTCTGGTTGCAGTAGCCAGTAGTAATATAGTTGTCTTTGCTTTGGGTATGTGTGAAATTCTTAAATCCTTGGTTTCTCAATTGCGACATTCACATTGTGAATATAAAAATTTTTCTGAAATTTGTCTATTTGGTAAGCATAAACACTTTTCATCATGACAAGTATTGAGGTTGTACAGAAGTTAAAACTTCAAAAACAGACACTTGTCCGTGCATTACTTCCCTGTCTCTCAATTAATTCAAACTTGTCTTTGTAATTTTCCATCAAAAAGAAGAAGAAAGCAGAGAACCCTTCCCAGATTTTCACCTCAAGATATTCAGACTTGTAAAAGAAATGCCAGTTTGCATGCACAAAATGCACCACCAAGTCGAGGTACCTGAAGCAAACAATAATATCAGGAAAAATTAGAAATTTAACATGTAAATGCTTGACATAACATAGATATCAGTCAAACCTATGATAATGAATTCAGTGGCAAGGATTTCCCAACAAGAGTAAGGGGCAAAAGTGGAGCCTTAACTATTTTTCACCTAATTCAACCAAAGAGTAAGTCAGAAATAAAGACATGGATGCACCATGCTGAATCTGAAGGCAGTGCATTTTATGGTATACAAATTCGTAAAGTGCAAGAACACCAAAGCAACAAGTAGCGGATTCACAACAAATTAATCAACATAACCAGCAACAATAGCATCTGGCCCTTTGAGTGCTTTAACAAAAGTTGCCCCTTATTCCTATATATTGCATTTAAAAAGAAAATGTTGTAATCGATCTCATATAAACAAGAGAAAGGGAATGAATCAATCAATCCTGAATTCAAAGTAATGGCTTAACTGTTCTTGAAAACTCATAGTTTTCCCCATCTATTCGCCATCAAAAGCAAATGCGTGAAAAATGCAGAGTGAACAAATTC
>JAQSVH010134370.1:49860-64485 GCA_029448705.1 Adansonia digitata | reverse complement strand
CAAATATGCTATCCTTACCACTTTGAGACCTAGGCAACCTTAATACAAAATCCATAGATATATCCATCCAAGGTTGATTTGGCATAGGTAAAGATGTATATAAACCATGTGGCATTACATTAGATTTTGCTTGTTTACATGTTATACACCTATAACAAATAGATTACAAATCATGTTTCATGTTAGCTAAAAAATATGTTCACGTAATTTATCTAAAGTCTTTTACACACCTAATGCCCCATCAGACTGCCTCCATAAATCTCTCTAACTAGCACTTCACGCAAAAAACATATAAGCAGTCATAATTTATCTTCCTTAAACACGAATCCATCATGCCGATAATACTTACCATGCGCATACTTAGAACATGCATTCCATACCTAGCTGAAATCAACATCATTAATATATAGATCTTTAATAAACTCAAAACCAAGTAATTTAGTTTGCAATGAAGTAAGCAACATAAACCTTCTAGACAATGCATCAACTACAACATTTTCCTTTCCACTCTTGCAATTAATCATGTAAGGAAATGTCTCAATAAACTTGAACCATTTGCCATGCCTCTTATTAATCTTACCTTGGAATTTTAAATACTTCAAGCTCTCATGATCGGAATGAATTATGAATTCCTTTAGCCATAAATAGTGTTGCCATGTTTTTAGAGTTTTCATTAATGCATACAGCTCATTGTCATAAAGTAGGAAAGTTTAATGCTGCCCTACTAAGCTTTTCACCAAAATAAGTAATCGAATTGGAATCCTGCATCAAAACAGCTCCTATTTTAATTCCAGATGCATCATATTGAACCTCAAAAACTTTATATGCAAACATAGCAAAGGTGTGTTAGTCAACTTATCTTTCAAAGTGTTAAAAGCTTTCTCATACACATCATCCCACGAAAACACAACATTCTTTTTAACAAGTTCATTTAAAGGTTCTATAATAGAACTAAAGTCTTTCACAAACATTCTATGAAAACTTGTTAAACCGTGAAAATTCCTTACCTTCTTCGCATTCTTAGGTGTTGGCTAGTCCCTAATTGCCTTAGCTTTATCTTCATCTAAACTTATTCCATATAAACTCACAATGAAACCAAGAAAAAATGGATTCCATACAAAATGCACATTTCTTGGGATTAGCATACAATTTATGCTCTTTTAAAGTACTAAAAACAACATGCAAATGTTTAACATGATCATTCAAATTTTTGTTGTATACTAAAATATCATCAAAGTAAGCCACAAGAAATTTCCTAATACAAGAATCCAAAAAATGATTCATCAATCCTATAAAGGTGTTTACTGCATTATTTAAACCAAACAGCATCACTAACCATTCATATAAACCATATTTTTTCCTACAAAGAATTTTTCATTCATTACCTTCTTTCATGCAAATTTAATAATAGTCATTCATTAAATCAACTTTAGAAAACACACACGAACCATGTAATTCATCTAGCATATCATCTAATCTAGGAATAGAATGTCTATACTTTACAATGAATTTTATTGGTGGCCAGCAATAAACACACAAACACCATGTTCCATCTTTCTTTGGTACTAAAATCGTAGGAATCAAACATAGGCTAATACGCTCTCTTAATAATCCTTTTTGCACTAATTCATTCATTTGCCTTTGAATCTCCTCTGTCTCCTCAGGATTTGCTATATAAACTGGTCTATTAAGGATTGATGAATAGAAAATAAAGTCTAATTAATGCTCAATACCTCTCAAAAAAGGTAATCCATACAGTATTTCCTCAGAAAATAAATCTGGAAATTCATGTAACAAAGAAATAACCACACTAGGTAAAAAAGGGTCAAGATAGTTAGTTGAGATAAGCATCCTTGTGTAAAAGTACAAGTAGTTACACTTTCTAAATTTTTCCTCACTTTGCACACTATTATACCTTTTTTTACTCTCTTAGACAAACTCAATTTTTATATCACTCTTTCCTTTTTCTCGTGTAGTCATTTCTTTTTCTTCCATCTTGCACTCTTTAGCTATCCTAATCTAGTCACCATATGCCTTTAATGGTTTGAGAGGTGTTAATACAATAACATGATTATTCATTACAAAGCTATATCTATTATTATACCCATTATCAGTAACCTTCCTACCGAACCACCATGGATGCCCCAAGAGTATATGACTAGCATGCATTGCAGCAACATTATAAAGATCTTCATCCTTGTAGTTGTCAATAGAGAATACAACTAGCACCAGCTTTGTCACCTTAACTTCTTCGTAATCATTCAACCATTGCAGCTTATATGGTCTTGGATGCTGTAATGTAGGTAGATTTAACTTTTCAACCATCATAGTACTAGCAACATTAGTGCAACTACCACTATCAATAATCATGCTATATACATTATTATTCATATGGCAACTAGTATGAAAGATGTGCTCACATTGTACCTCATCACCATATTCCTTAGGCTATATGTTAAGAGCATGCCTAGTAATGAGCATATCTTCATGCATAGGTTTTTTGATATCAATATAACTATAATCCTCCAATGGTGGTATTTCATCATCATTTAAACTTACACTCTTTATGTCACTATTATCCATAACAATCATAGTCCTTTTATTTTGACATTAAGGAGCAATATGCACAAATTTTTAACACTTGAAACACTTAACATCACATGATTTAGAAGATGATTTAGTTTTCATTTTACCTTTGGAAACAAGAACTGAATTCTTTACCTTGCATCTTCTGTAAGTTTTGAGGCAACTTTATTGTTCTTCCAATTTGACTTTTATGAAGAGTTAGAAGCCAAACCATATTTGGAAGTGCCCACAGTGTTTAATTACCTTTCCACCTTGATAGCTTTATAGAATAATTCCTCCATCTCCATATAATGATGCAATTCCTACATAAGCTATCTCTTTATTCAAACCACCAATGAATCTAGCCATAGTTGCCTCAAGGTCCTCTTTTATATTAGCCCTAATCATGGCTATCCATCTCTTTATAGTAATCTTCTATATTCATGGATCTTTGAGTTAGCCTTTACAACTTTCTATACAAGTCCCTATAGTATTGGCTATGTACGAACCTCTTTCTCGTCACTACCTTCATTTTTTTCCCATGATCGAATAGGTCCCTTACCATTCCTGCACCTATTAATCACAAATTGATCCCACCAAATACTTGCATAACCCATGAACTCAACTATTGTTAGTTTAACCTTCTTCTCCTCAAAGTAAATATGACAATAAAAAACATCCTAATCTAAATATAACTTTAGGGTCATTTTTCCCTTGAAATTTTGGCATTTTCATCTTAATATCACCGAAATTGCTATCTCGTTTTCAAACTACCTTTTTACCTTTCCTCGAACTCTCTCATCATAATAAGAATCCTCCTCTTTTTCCTCCTTAATCATGTGTTTTCTAGAGCATTTCTAATTCGATGGGACTCTAAATTATCTAATCTCATGTTTAGAAGCTTGAATTGGTCTTGGACAGCCTTCACAAACAACTTGGTATTGGTTTTAGTGTTATCTCCTCCACTACTTATGTTTTAAGCTTGTAAAAATCTGTTAGGAATAAAATAGAGTGGTTTTTTCCTCACACAGTCCTTTACATTTTTATATTCGAGATTTGTTATTTAATCACTTGTGTTTCACTCAATTTTAACTTTTCTCGATGATATTCTGACGTCTCTTGCCTTTTACCACTCAACTTCACTTTACAAGCTCTTTAAAAAAAACTTTATCAATGATCTTACCAACACAGCAAGCAACAATACAGTTAGTATAACGTTAATTAATAAGATAAATAAGAAAGACCAAGGAAGTGAAATCAACAAAAAATATGAAGGAAAATAAATTTAGCAAGAAATTTTAAAGGAAGAGAAGTCAACATGGAGGGAACAAAAAATTCTTTGTAAGATGTCAATATGAAGCTGTAATAACAATCTTTTTTTAAGATGGAAAAGGGTTAGAATATTGGAACACTTTTTTTAGGTTTTTTTAGAAATGATGAACAAAAAAGGTTAAAACATTAGAACACTTTATTTTTGTTTTTTGTAGATGTGAACCGCACTAAATATAATAGAAATACAATGAACTTATAGGATTAAAAGATAGATTACACCTAACTTTTAAGAACCAAAGCTTTGGTACCAAATAATTTGAACCTTAGGCTGAAAACACATCCTAAAACCTGATTGGATGGAATTAGACCCTTGGATCACCTTAAAAATCAAGCAATGAGAACTTGACCCTAATCAAACCTACTTATTAGAACCAAAGTTATAAGAATCTTGATCACCACAAGTTACCTTGATAAGATCAATTTGAGTTCTTGCTTAAAGAACAAAGAAAAAGTTCTCACAAAGTGAAAAAACTCTCATGATATTTTTTTTATTCCAATATGCTGAATTACATGAATAAGGCAGCCTTATATAGGCTTAAAATTTGTAGAGTCGTAACTAAACAAGAACAATTCTAACCAATAAGGATAAAGTTTGTTACTTATCCTAATCTGATTAGGACTTATCTAAACAACTTAAAATCTTAAACAAAATCCTAATAGTAATTAATAAGGATAAAGTCTACTTCTTATCATAATCGAATTAGGAATTATTTAAACAAATTAAAATTAAAAAATTAAATTTTTATTCAAAAAAATCAAAAATCTGAAATCCTAAAATATAGGCCCATGAATATATGCAAATTGGGCTCCATCCATCTTGAACATGTAAATTAGGCTTCAAGCTTTATTTTTCACCCTTTTCAGCCTTAACACAATGTAGAAAAGTGATCAATCTTGGCAATGCATCTGATTCATCTTGAAGAGCCTCATTTGCTTGCATTTCCATAATTAGTCCTTGTAATGCTTGCTTCATGCGTGTAGTCTTTGTCGTAGTCATTAGACCTCTAATTTCTCACAAAGAATTATAAAAGTGGTTGGAAATAGATCTTTGTGCAAGTTTATCTCCATCAATAAGAATGAGGCCCTTAAAAATGAAAAAATAATGATACATAGATATATATGGGAACGAGGGGTACACTTCCCTTTTAAGTTTGGCTGGTCAGGATTCTTATCCAAGCCATATTGCAATAATACGTAGAGACAACTTCAAATGTCAACGTCACCAAATCCTTTGTGTGCAAATTTCTAAAATGGGAAATCATCTATAGATATGGCTTCACAAACAAGTCATCACTAATATGCATGCAACAGAAAAAATAAGATTATGCAAGCATCATGTTCCCAATTCAAAATTCAGCATCATAACTCAATGTCATATCATCCAAAAATGAATCGAGCAGTTGAAACACTAATAAAAATATTAAGAAAATAGTTAAAAATTGGCTGAGACATACAAAAACTAGCACAAGAAGTTGCCGCTTATGCTACATGCTTTTCGCACAATAGTTCAAACTTTTACAGGTGCCACTCTATTTTCCTTGGTCTATGGAATGGAAGCCATCCTACCTTTCGAGGTTGAAATCCCCTCACTCAAGGTCTTAATGGAATTATAACTTGAAGAAGCTAAACAGGTCAGGGACCAATATCAGTAATTTAACCTTATCCCCTAAAAGAGAGTAAAAATAATAAGTCTTGGGCAAATATACCAAAAGTGTATAATTAGAGCCCATAACAAGAAGGTCTTTCTTTGTTAGTTTCAAAAATATGACCTAGTGCTCAAACGGAATCTACTAATCCATAAAAATGCTTGAGGAAAATAATCCTAAAACTGGGTAAGGCCATACATAATGAAATGCATATTCTTTTAAGGAGCCCTAATTTTAACTAAGATGGATAGCAATGACTTGCCCAATCTTCTTAACTCAGACTCTGCCAAAAGATACCATGCCTTAAAAGAATTTTAGTATGAAAACTCAAAAGGGCATCCTTTAGCTCAAAAAAAAAAAAAACTTAGATAAAAACTCCAAAGGGAGTCTAAGAAAACAAACCCGCTTAAGTTGAAAACCTGAAAGGGTGACTTAAATAACCCAAGCTTATCTTTACCTAAACCTAACCAGATTCAAATTATCACAAGCCTAGACTAGCATTAACCTAACTTATCCATCTTGCTATTACTGAAACACCAAATTATAACCTGTTCTACTTGTCTTGTTTTAACTTAGCTTACCAAATCCCATCTCCACTAAAACCCAAAGAGAAAAGGCAATGTCTACCTAAACTTAGGCCACCCATCACATCATAGAGCAATCCGAAAAGTTTCCTTAAAGGTCGGCCAACGCCTAAAAATTCAATCAATCAAGAAAAGTTTCCAAAAATGCTCAGTGGAAGATTAATGTAAATAACATCAAGGGCACTAGTTGCCCCAAAAATCTATCCCTAACTCTCTTTATATGTCTTAAAATTTTTCATGAATCATACTTTTATCCTTTTGAATGAAATACAATTATTTGTTTCTTTTTTAATTCTTTTTTGTAACACCTACAGGGTTTCCTAGTATTACTTTGGAAAAGATGAAAATTTTATAAGAGGATCTTTTCACATCCAAAGGTTAAGAATGAACCTTGGAACTATAGTTGGTCTTACATTTAGACATTCCCATTTAAAACATGCTCAGAACTTTATCTTTAGCAAACCTTAGTCAATAGGTAAGAGCTAAAGAGTCCATTTTTTACCACTGGCCATAACACCTTAAAAGTCTTGATTTATCCACTTAGACTACTTGAAATAGCTCTCCTAATTAGATCAAAAAAATAAGTTCATCAAACTCATTAGCAAACTTGGTCAAAAAAGAATCCTAAACATGAGCCAATCAAGCTCTAGAAGCTTCATTCATTAACCATGGGCCAATCGTACCCAAAAAACAACTTTAACCCTTTAGAGCCTTTGATCATCAGGAGTAAGGTTGGTGAAACACTATCAATAGAATCCTTAAAATCCAAGGCTCATGCCATGGCCATTCATCAGATTAGACTTCTAAAGTATTTAATTCCATCATTTAAGCATGTATTACATTTCTATGCATCGTCCATGATACAATTAACAATCTTTTAGGTACTAATTGCTAACTCCAACAGTCCCAAAATAGTAAAGAAACTCCAATTATAGATTCTTACTTCCACATGCCTTAGGGAACTCCAGCTAAGAACTTTAGACCTTGTGAGCTTACAAATTGGAACAACCATTTAGGTAAGGTATCTAAAACCCTTTCTATTAGCTACAAAAAGCTAGATGCCTACCTACTTTTAAAATTGACATTTTACAAAATGTTGAAATAAAAATTAAACCAAAAAGGGTGAATTATTTCTTTAAAAAAATTTGATCACAAATTGACCTTTTACGAGAAGTTGAAATAAAATAGAAGTAAAAAGGATTAAGGGTAAGTGAAAAAAAAATCAATATATAGAGGTTCAGTCTTTGAACTCAGAGCTACATCCTTTCTTTTTGGCAATTCTACCTATAATTCACTAATGAAATGTTACCTTTGAGGCTAAGGTATAACCTTACAACTCTATTTTTTTAGGCATAAATAGAAGCTTTCAATCTCCTTAAGAATTCTACTCCAAATTCTTAAGTTTTTTTACTTAATTTTCATACAAACCTTTTGTAATATGAATGAAGTGTTTGCTAACAATTAGAACCTCTAGTAGGTAAGTGTTTGCTAGAATTTAAGTACAAAATAGATGAGATACAAATAAACTTGAAGGAGTAAAAATTGAATACAAGAGGTAAGCCTTTAATGTTCAGTGTTTGATTAATCTTGATATCTTATTCTCTTTCAGTTGTTAGAAACCTCTTTTATAGCTTAGAATTTATTTATAGACATTAGGCATTAATGAGGTTGGTGGAGAGCCATTGCGAGCTTCATAAATGTTTATTTTCGTTTAGACCCGTGTTGTTGTATCAATACAATATCAAGATTATTAATATATGAACTTAAAAATGTAACCATTACAAAATGTTGTACCAATACATCAAGCTTGAGTATCAATACTCATCATATTGTATCAATACAGAGCCATTTGTATCGATACATTTGAAGGTTTCAGCCAAACCTTAGCTACTACCATGCAATGCATCGATACCTATAGGTGAGTATCGGTACTCACTATATTATATCAATAAATGGTGATGTGTATCAATACATTTAAAGGTTTTAAGCTTAGTATTGATACTTTAATGAATTGTATCGATATATCAATTGAATCATTTGTAGAATGGTTTTTCTTGCTTGAATTTAACTTAAACATATCTCAAACATATTTTAAGAATACATATACATTTAGAACATATATTTTGAGAAAAATGGGAGACATAAATTTAATTAGTATTTTTCAAAAATATTTTTCAATTTGAAGGAAAATACTAAGTTGGAAACAATTGAGTACAACTTAGTTTAGCTTAAGTTATTGTTATATCAAAACCAAGATTAATTCAAAGCTAATAAAGCTAAGATATTTAAAAGTGGTCATAGAAATAAAGAGAAGGGATCCAGATGCTGGAATCCTAAATCTATATTTATTATAAAACCCTTGATTGAATTAGTGTCACAAGTCAAATGGCACCAATTCAATTAGAGAATTTATCAAAAAATAAAATATTTTATAAATCAAATAATAATATTTAAGGGCATTTATATCTTTCAATTTTACATAATATACTTTTTATAAAAGCTTTCTCTTCTCTTAAAAAATTTATCACTTCCTTAAAAACTACTATTCCATCAATGAAATTACTCATATATAAATATCTTTACATAGAATTTTTTTTCTTGTACTAGATGTGGCATAATTTAGTATATTAAATTTTATCTCTTAAAATTAATTATATAAATTAATTGAATTAAACCCTATTTTCAAAACATTTTCTTTTATACTAAATATAATATACATAATTTTAAACCATGGTGTATCAGCAATTATCAAACTTATTCTCATCAAGTGTTTGGACAAATACAATAGAAAAACTTATTTTAAATGTTGTCCAATGTAATGACAGTAGAAATAATTAAAATGTGATAATTCAGTCCTCAATCAGAAAGAAGGGAGAAAGCGAAATTAGTATGAGGATAACAGGGAGACGAAATGCGGAAAGACAGTAATTGGCACCTAGCCATCTATGAACCTTTCCAAAAAGGAAAAGCGGAAAGACGAAAAGCGAAATCTACAGTAAGTGCATGTGTCATCTTTCTAAAAAGGAAACGTTAATTGGTTTGTATATATATCCATATAAAGAAAAATATGATTAATGTAATTTTTTTAATTCAATAAAATTGTAAAAGTGATGTATTAATAAATCAAAAAAATTCACAACAATAAATTAATAAATAATTTTTAACTGATATCTATAGCTATCGGCTAAGTAGATCTTTTAAGAAATGAAGTTCAAATTTCTAAAAAAGAAAAAATTGAATTAAAAAAAGGCCAATTATTGATCATGAAACGCTCTGCAGTATTAGCAGCAGAGTAAGATTTGCAACAATGAAACTAGCAGAGTTGTGGCAGCAAGCAGTAGTAAAGAAATTAGTGAATCATGGTTGCTCAACAACCTAATAATATGGCTCCATCCCACTACAGAAACACAGGTAAACTTTGGAAACTGTAATTATTCATAGAAAGTAATATCACCCACCAAGAACCAACAATCAAATCAAAAAGTAGTATTAAAAAGAGTTAAATTTCGTGAAGATCTGTCCTTTTCTATGGTTGTCCGATGGAGCTTTGCTCCCACATGGAGTTTTGTAATCTTCACTCATATTCTCAATAAACATCACGTGAAATCCAGCAAACCAATTAAATCAGTATATGTATTTTTCTAGTAACTAATAATCAAATAAGGCAATTAATTAATTAAAACAAAGCCCAGCCTAGCACTATACAATAAGAAAAAAAATTAAGATCTGATAAAAATATAAAAAATTAATGTAAGCTTGATGTGAATGCATAAATGTATCAAAATTTATATAATTTTAATTATTAAAACTTATCTAACTTTGTATGAATATATAACAACTTTCTTTATTCAAATATATAACAACTTATATATAACAACTTAAAAACGATTATAATACGTAAAGCAAATAAAGAGAGATCTACTCACACTAATATAAACTAAATTAGTTTTACATACTTGCAAATCTTTATATACGATTTATATTTGTTTAATCCAATAATTATATTTTATCTTCTATTCATGTAGATCTTGCACATCAAGTTTTGAATCAATTAAAAATGTCTAACTATTTATTCAACATAAAAATTTTCAACCGTTTAATATTTATTAAAAACACTAGCATACTCAATTAGCATGATTGAGATATCGGATCAATTTAAAACTTTAAGTGCATATCGAGTATAATTATATAACTAAATTCAGCTGGTTAATTTGTTAAAAGATAAATTATATATAAAGTTATATAAGTATATAAAATTTATTTAATTTTACACTGATGCAAGTAGATCCCTACTGAAAGCAAGTATATAACTAGTTAGACACAACTATGATAAAAGAATAATGCTAACATAAGTACAAGGATTGATAGATCTAATTTCAACTTTCTATTCATATTATTTTACAAATGACTTTCAGTCTTGAAGACATCATCCCTTGTCCTCTTATGCAAAGAAAATAGAAGGTAAACGGAAAGAAAGAAAGAAATATAAGTTGTCTTCCTTTTTTAACGGCGTATCACAATCACAGTATGTGGTAATTGATCGGTGTAAGGAACAAACTTTTAACGAAAGCGATGATTAATGAAGCCATAATCAGCTGTTCTGGTAGACCTTGGAAGATATACTACTGATTCTGAAACTGCACAAGTTCTTTTACAAGAAGTGTAAAGGTTAATAAACCCGAACCTGTTACTGATACTTCTTGTTAGCTTAGCTCCAGTCCAGAGATTTCTTGCAGTTTCTTGATCACCATCTTCCTTGGAACATTCAACCAACGCCACAAAAAATGGATCCTTTCGGAAACTCTCGTAATAACCAGCAGATGCCTTCTTCCGGGTCAACATATCATCGAAACTGTATTTCTTGGAGGTTCGTCGGGTAGTCGGGGGAGGCAATGGCAGCAACTTCATGGACTCATTATTCTTGTGATTTTGTAGCTTCTTGGGGATCCCTGGTAAATGTTCCCAAGAAAATGGCACACCAGAAAATTGAAATGGAGTAGCAGGACTCCGAGGCGAATCATCGGGAGAGTATGAAGGTGATGACGAAAGTGATGAAGGGGAAGGAAAGGAGGGCATTATTCGCCGGGAGGATGGATATTTGGTTGCCGGACCCATGGGGTCACATTCTTTTGCTGCCATTTGAGTTGATGAGGAACCCATTGCTTTAGAGAGAAAGTGAGGGGGAGAAAAGAAAGAGATCAATTTGTGTTGTTATATGGTGTGCTTCAATCTTTTTTTCTTCTTTTTTATTTGACCTTTTTTTGCAATACATTTAATTATTTATATGTAGAGTTGTTGCATATGATTGTTGCTTATTTTTATAATATATAAAACGCAATTTCTTTTAAGTTGTATCTTTAAATAATAAAACTATCATAAGAGTGTCGAATAATTTTAAATCTAGGTTAATTACATGATACAAATATGAAAAAAAATTAAAATATGATATAAAATAAATTATACATAAAATGTTAAAATTTATATAATATAAATTATTAATTATTAAAATTTATAAAATATATATAATATCTTAAATATAATTATAATACGTGATATAAAATAACCATGACACAAACACTTTGATTTCCAATAACTAAGAAGGAAAGGACTGTGGACAAAATAAACCCAACCTTGTATAGAAAGTTTTGAAGGACAGGGGCAAAGCCAAGAATAAGGTTAAGAGGGTGGGAATATTCAAATATAAATTATTTTAAAAATAGATCTATTCATAAAGTAATTATCCATTTGGTTTCATGAGCTTTATTTTATAAAAGATTTTGTGATTCTAATCTAGGTATATATTATTATTTTCTTTTGTTAAGAGACATGAATGATATATATAAAATTGAAAAACACCCACAGAGTCGACAACTAATATTTACATAGGAAATTGCTTGCTACTATATGAAAAGAATGAATCAAATATAGTGTGTGTATTGCAAAAAATTAAGAATTGGATTCAATTTGGTTTAGGTAAAAGAAAAAACTTTAATAGAAAAATGTGGGTAGTTGGGTAGTTTTTTTATCTAAGTCTGCTTAAATTTATAGATAGATAGTCTAAGTCCATTTAGGTTCAATTTTTTTTATTTTTTAAATATGTTTTCTAATTTAATTTTTAACAAGTTTTTGTTAATATTACTTTTAAAATATATGTTATGACTTCCATTAAAAAAAAATATTTTAAGAAGCTAATAAAATAAAATTAAAACTATTATTATAGAATATATATTTTATATTATAAAAATATAAAATTTTTAATTAAAATAATCTTTTTCAACTAGGATAGGTAAGGCTCGGGCTTAAAATTTTTTATCTAAGGCTTGGTCCCTTTTATAAATAGGCTTTACTTTTTTGTTCAAACCTATTTTTTGAACTTAATTTTTGTCCAAACCATCCCAATTATTAGTTTAACCTTCGAGTTTGAGTGGATAGCCAGGCGCTTAAACAAGTCTAAGTCTATTACTTTTTTTTTATATATATATAAAGTTCAATAGCTTATTTGAGTGTTCAGGATATTTCAATATAGATAATAAATTGAATAAAATAATTTATTCTATTAAATTTTACAAACATTGATGATTAGATTATAAAGCCTTTAAAAAATAAGACATCAAAAATAGAGCAAAATATTATAAAATTTTCAAAGTTGATTGAATAAAAACGTAATTTATCATTTTATAATTTTATAATTTTATATTTTACAAAATTATAATGTCACATTGACAATATCATATGGCATGTTATTGTAACCTTTGAATGATTTGGCAATAACACATCAGCATGTCATTAGTCTCAAGACTTGAATAACAAAAAAAACTACAAACATTAGTGATTAAAATCATAACTTCATCATAATTAAATGACCAAAGTAAATATCAACTGAGGTTTGACTAAACATATAATTTACCAATATATTACAGATTGCAACCCTTAATCCTCCTACTGCAAACCAAAAAAAAAAAGCTAATTGCATTTAAAGTCAGAGAGTCTCTCCTCCCATCAAACTGGATAGAATCAAATTTGGTCTTTCATTAAAGAAAGGAAAAAAAAAAAAACCTTTGAGATATTTTCTTGTTGTAATTAAAATAAGTTCTAAAAAAAAAAAAAACAAAAACCAAAACAATGGGAAAGAAATCACACTCTAGATTCTAAAGCAATGCGGTAAAAACTAGTCAAGATTATTGAGTGTTGGAGTCTTCAACTAATTAGTCAATCAAGCATCTTCAAACCTAGCTGTACAAGTTTCGGAACCTTTTCAGGTACATAATTTAGAATTTGGCGCCAGGCTTTTTGAGCCTATTAATTACTGAAGTTTGGTTATATCTAAATTAAGATCCTTCGTTCAAGACAACAAATGATATATATATATATATAATATATAATATATATTAATTTTTTAATGGGCTCTGGTCACAAACTCAATTTTCTTAGTTCAAATAAGTTGTTTTGCTGCTATAAAACATTTCATCATATTCTCCTAATCGTTATAAAGTAAACTCATTGTTTCTTTAGTTACAAATAAAGTATGCTTAAAATTTGTCCTCGCCCCCCAATTTGTTAAATATCTGTTTGGTTCATCGGGTCAAATTAGATGATCAAATCTCCTAACTACACTGTTTGGTTTAGCCATTAAAGTACCTTCTTCTTCTCTATCCATACGCAAGGCATGACTTAAAAGCAATAATAAGGTTCTCTATTGGCTATACTTCTGATTAAACAAAGTACAAAAACACATCTAAAGTGTTCTACTCTACTATAACATACAAGATATGGATTTTTGTTGAGGAACAAGTCAGGGGAAATATACTTTACACGTTCAAGTGTTCAAATATCGGATCGAGTTGACCTTAAATAAAAAATATTTTGTATATTTAAGTTTGACTTGATTTAAAAATTTATTTTATTATTTTAAATATACTAAAATATGTAAAAATTATTTTTTAAATATTTTATATATGTTACAATAAAATTTAAATAATTTTTTAAAAAAAAAAATTGAGCTTCAATCTAATTTAAATCAAACCTTTCGAATTAGACGACTAACTCATGTAAACGTCTATTCCTATATAAGTTGGGTTGTAATTATTACCTGTAAGCCAACAAATTAAGAAAGAAGCAGAAGCCCGAATAACCCTCACCCCATTATAAAAAATTAAAAAAGGAAAAAGCTTTTATTTTTCAGAAAATAACTAAGCCTGTTAACCACATTTTTTCCATATGACTAGCTAATTCACTTCTCGTGGATATGTTGATCATATTGAGTTTCAGATGATTTCAATCTCCCAAGTCATTCTTCTCTTGCCTTTCTTATTACCAAAAGAGATATTATGCGAGTAAAAGTTTATTGGAATGGAGTTACATAATATCAGAAAGTGCTCTCGAGTTTGAAATCGAGACTTATAAGTGAGAAGTTCATGCTCTAGTCTTAGGCTCAGGTGTTTCTTTGAGAATAATGTAAAAATAAAGTTGCAAAGATAATTCTTAATCTTACAAAGGGA
>JAQSVH010134370.1:36213-46518 GCA_029448705.1 Adansonia digitata | reverse complement strand
TTTTTTTTTCAATTTCGAGGCATGGATTAATTAATAAGCAACCACAATATTGTCCGTAATCATCCTATCAGGTGGAAATGAACTTTGATTTTCATTGATACAGACTGGAAGAACATGTTTCATTCTATTGACAATAACTTCAGCGATAATATTATAAATGACCTTACACGAACTGATTGGCCTGAAATTAGACATGTGAGTGGGATTTTTGACTTTATGAATGACGACTATATGTGTGTGATTAATATCATTTACTGCTATCTCACCATGTAGAATTTTAAGACATAAGGAAATAATGTCAAATCCGATAACATGACAGTATATCTTACAAAAAAGTGTAGGCATACCATCAATACCTGGAGCTTTGGTTGGATGCATCTATTTGAGGCTTGTTTTTGACTTCTTCGGCTTTAAACTCTGCTCAAAGGAACTAGTTCATCTTACTTGTGATCTATGGTTCAATTGCCTCAAGTAAAATCTCACAATTATGTGATCCTTGGTATTTAAAAAGGGACAGAAATACTGCGTGGGCACTTTGTTCATCTCTTCCATATCAATAACCATTAGCAATCTCATAATAAGATTATTCTTCCTCCTACAAGTAGCCTAAGAATGGAAAAAGGCCATATTTTTATCCTTTTTCTCAAAGCCATGATACCCTCAACCGTTATCTCCAGTAGACTTTCCCCATTCCATCAACCCATTCAACTTTTTCCTGATCATCTTTTCTTGCTCCAAAGTATCATCATTTGGTTTTGTTCTTGTCGGAAATTTAATTCATTGTGAACCAGTTAATCCTATTCTCCAAAAAACCAACATTTTCCTTGTGTCATCTAACTAGGCTGCCACCTATCTCCAATAATCTGTAACCTAAATTCTTTTGCTTCGTTTCATTCCATGCATTTTGTATTTTGTCCTCACATGCTACCTCTTTGGCCCAAATTGCCTCAAAATGAAATCTTTTTCGCTTCCTAAGTATCCTTACATGCTTACTAAATTTTTCTTGCTTCAATAATTTGCAACCTAAATTTTGTGATAGTTTTAGTTTTAAAATTATGTTAGCTTTAAAAAGATTCCTTTCAATTAAGCACATTCATATTCAATTTTCTACCTCAGTAAAGTAGCAGTTTGCCTTTTCAACAATCAAGCTAGCATATTGACACATTTATTCTACTACCCATTTTCAATGTTATAGACATCTAATCTTATCCAAGTTGAATTCCAACTAATTTGTAGTAAACTAGTTACTAAGTGATTCTCATTTTGATTCTTTGATTATGTTTATTAAGCTTGAATACCTAAACTGTGCCCTAACGATAGTTGGACCTGAGTTTTTTTAAATCCAATTCCCTTTATTTGAATCTATTATGCAAACTGAACCTAATCATTTAATTGGACATGATTGAGTTGAATCACTCCAGGTTGATTCAACCACTTGGATAATTAATTTCACGTTATGGATCACACTTACATAATGACATAAGATTGTTAAATAATACTAGAGAGTTAAGCTCTAACGAGGTAGTTCTAAGAATGGGAAATAGAGCAAAAGTTGTGGCTACTACCATTAGAATAATGACATAAGATTGTTAAATAATACTAGGGAGTTAAGCTCTAACGAGGTAGTTCTAAGAATGGGAAATAGAGCAAAAGTTGTGGCTACTACCATTAGAACTTGTACCTTATCATTGCTTTGAAGCATAACCTTAGAACTAAAAGAATGTCTTGATGTTCCTAGATTATATAGAAATATCATTTTAGTATCACACCTTACCGATAATGATGGTTTTGAGTTTAGAATGAAAGGCAAAATTGCATTATAATTCTAAATGACATGGTGTATGGATCGGCCTTATAAAGAATGGGTTGTTTATGGTCAATCCAGACATGCCTTTATTTAATATAAATGTGACGAAAGCAAAGAAAAATGATCCATCAAAGACCTATATTTGGCATTGTAGGCTTTGACATGTCAATGAGAATCAAGTAGCCAAGTTACATATATAAGGCCTTTTCGACCCATTTGATTATGAATCATATGGGACATATGAATGTTGTCTCTTTGGCAAGATGACCAAGACTGCCTTCACTGGTAAAAGTGAAATGACTGGTGATTTATTAGGCTAGTACATTTTGATCTATGTGGATCAATTAACACATTGGCTAGAAATGCATACGCTTACTTCATTATCTTTACCAACTATTAAAAAGACACTATTTTATCTAGGCCAAATTTAGCATCTCGAGACTTAATTAAAATGTAATAGAATAAAATAATAAAAATAAAAAATAATGACGACTATCAAGTGCCATGTCCCTAGCACTATTAGGTTACACATTGCAAGATGAAAAATTTTTTGGGGGAAGACATGCAATGCTTAGGGGCTAGACCAAAAAAATGTAAAAAAAAGGACATCAAAGGTCATCTAAACAAGCATGGTTAGCCATTCATCATTCCTAGCAAATATTAGGTGTTTGGAGAGCCAAAGGTATGCAAAATTCACATTTCTATGAATATTTATTGATATATGTCCTCTAAGTATCAATACAAAGCCTCTACATCATCAAAATCCAAATTGTTTGTATCAATACAAAAAAGGGATGCATTGATACATGAGTCAATGTATCGATACATGAGCCAATTATATTGATACAAGGTTATGTCATACATGAGCCAATTTGATTTTTGGCCAAAATGTATTGATATACAAGTGATTGTATCGATACATTCTGGAAATGTATTGATGCAATTTTCATTGTATCGATGCATTCTAAATTTTTGCCTAGATGTATCAATGCAATATGCAATATAATGATACATCCTGTGTATTTTGCCTAAGTTATGTTATTTTCAACCCTTTGCACCATGACATTAAAATACAAATTGGGTCATGAGATTGGCTCCAAAAATCATTCAAAATTAGACATAATTTCCTAAAAATTACATGAACCTCATTTTTGGGCTTTAAATATTGGTTTATAACATCTTTGAATGGTCCATTAAGTTCTTTCCAATGGCTTTTCATGTTATAATATGGGTTGATGAAGGGCAAGCTTAACTTTACCCACCATATCAAATCATGCATGGTTTGTTACTGCTACCATAGCTATACCTCAACCAATCAAATGTTGAATGGTTGCTCTTTGGTACAATGACTCACCATATAGTACATTCTAAAGGTCCTAAATGCCCTTCCCTTGATAGGTTTTAATGGTTGAGATTAAATCATATATAAGATATGTTATGAACTCAGCCAAGGGAGCCTTTACACATTCTCACGTTAGCCTCACACTTAGAAAATTTCATTCCGGTAGCTCTTCCTCAACCCTTCTAAAAACCAAAAAAATAAAAACTCCCTTGTTTCTACCTCGATAACACTGTGTCATGAATTAAAAAATTGTTTTCAAATCTAAAACCAATTTACATGAATTTTATGATATTTGTCCATGAAAGGGAATCAAATTAGCTTTCCAACTATATCTTGTTTGCCCTTAAATCATTTCGAATGAGAGAGTTATGATTTTTCAAACTGATATTGTCTAGAACCCTTAAAATCAATGATTTGCTCATTTTGGCATATCAGATGATTTTTTTTTTAATTTTTAAAATATGTTTCATAAAAATTTTCCTTTCTAGAAAGGTATTGTTTGTGATGTAAAGGTTTTGTATAAGTCAAGTATGATTTTTTAAAATTTGCCACATCTTTTTCCATGCATGTGCAGTTAGTGTAGCACTGGATCCAACTTCAAAAATTATTTCCACTTGGAAGGCAATTTTTAAATATTTTTCAAATATTTTTACATTAAACCTTGTTAAGTCACCTTTCCAATGGTACCTCACTTGACCCCTAAAACCTATCGATTTGCTAGAAATAAAATCGAAAAAGGGACAACAACACAACATATTACTATCCTATTTTAGCATTAGTCAAAATTAATTGATTTTTCTAAATTCCCATTTTAAGGCATTTGAGTGTTCCCATTTAAGTCAAAATATGTGCGTCAACCTCTTAGGCCTGGATAAAGGCATAAGCAATCTTCGTCATGTCACTCCTATTTATCAATTTCCCTTTTAATAAAAAATCAACTATTTTGTCAAAAATTATCAAAAATGTCACAATGTCAAGAAATTATCGTACTTTTATGAATTTGAGTCTTTTAACTCCATATTTTTGAAAATTACCAAAATTTCCACTTATGAGGATACTCCAACCTAGTTTTTTGAGGAAATACTCTAACTCTGCTTTTTCAAAAATCATCAAGATTGAAATTTTCTCTTTCTTAGACCTCTCTAGACTTTGCAAAATTCAAACCTGATTTTTATGCCTTAAGTATCCAATGGATCCAAATGCGTCTCAAAATTGTCGACTTAGTTATTTCTAGATAATCGATTGTTGACACCTAATTTTGTTTGGGCTCCTTCCCTAACAGTCTAAAAATATGTGAGACCAAGAATTTAGCGACTGCCTAGTAAGGGTAGACTTTCTTCAAGTGGATTGAATGTTTTTAAGACTGATTTGATCGTTTCTAAATGGCCGCATAAGCAATTGATAGAAAAAGTTCGATTTCAAAGGTTGATCTCGAATAAAAAGATGAATATCAAGGCAAAAAAATTAGCTTTTAAATTTATTCTTTTAAGATTTTGAAATTTACTTTTGCGGATAAGGTCATGGTCAAATTTCCTAATTTAGGAATTTTTAAGAATTTTTTTGTAAAATTTAGAAAGTTGACTATCACATATTTTTACAGATACTTGTATAGTATTTATGCGAATACTCATCTTGAAAAATAAAAAATTTTCAAGAAGAAATTCTTATTAGCATTTTATACCTCAAGATGTTAAGTTATTAATTTTAAGACTTAAACTTGAATTTTTCACAACACTGAAAGTATCATATTCGTGAAAGTTTTTCAAGGAAAATCTATTACAAATTTCAAGTTTTTATTTTTATAATTTTATAAATTAATATTTTGACTAATGTGTTGAATAAAATTCATTTTTTATGGAATTTGAATATATTTTTAGAATTCTTGTTTCCAAAATATGAAGTTTTTTATTCCATAATTTTTTTCAATAGGACTTTTTTAAGTTTATAATTTTTAAAATTCTTTAAATCTTTTCATAAAATTCATATTAAATCAATTTTTGAAAATTCAATTTATTTTATGAGTTTTGTATTTTTTTCTAAATAACAATTTTCTTCAATAATGGTTTTTCTTGTTAAATTTTATGAGTTTAAGAGTTTTGTTGTCTTTTTCTTGCACATAGGATTCCTTACCATTTTTCTTGTATAATTCAATAGTTGGAATTATTATAGGAAAATTTTATTATTTTTATTTTGGGCCAAATTTCCTTAATTTGCCTAAAAGTTTCAAATTTTGCAAATAGGCCTAACAAACTTAATAATCTCTCAACAAACCCAATAACCTTGCCAAGCCCATTTTTTATTTTCTCAATCCATTTCATTTTCTACAAGCCTAATAAGCCTATTTGTGATTATTCCATTAATTTTTTTGACATGGCCAAATTAGGCCCATTTTAATTTTATGACAAGGCCTAATGATATTCTCTTTTTCCAAAATTTTTATAAATTCTTTTGGACTTAAACTTTTCATTATGAATATTTAATTGGGCTTTTTACATGTTTAGATTCATAAATAAATTTATTACTATAAACTTTTAATTTCTTACAATTTAATCCTTTCAATCCATTTTTTCATAAAATTTGTAATTGTCATTTTTTCCATTCTCAAATTTTTGTTTATGTTTATTTTAATTGTGGAATTTAGAGATTTAGTTATATGAACTAGTTTGGTTGGAATTTAATTTTTCTTTAACTAATTTAGTTACATTTTAACTATATATTAAATTAATATTTTCTTAAATCATCATGTAACCTAACCATAGCCCATAATAGGCTCCTTGACTAGGGTTAAATAATTATTATACGAATGCAAACTAATTAATTAGGGCCTAGAAAAATCTACAATATTAATTAACAAATAAATTAATTAAAAAATAATAAAATTTTATAAAAAACTTTGACACCATTTCGCCAAGGAATTTCCTTCAAGCCTTGGTCGAATCTTCTCCCTTTAAATAGGGAAAGATGTTTCAAGATCAAGTCTTTAGCCTTCCTACAAAAAAAAAAAAAAGAAAGAAAACACTAGAAACACCTAATTTTCTAAAGTTTTTAAGCTTTGAGGTAAAAATACCTAGAAATATTTTAGTTTTTTTTTTTAAATTCATTTTTTTCTACCTTTTAGTGAACCAAATTCATGCTTGTGCTCATGGATTTTACTTTATATTGAAAAGTCAAGTTTGATGGCTATGAAGAAAGCTTCTTGATTTTATTCTTTTATTTAATTTTTATTACTAATATGTCGATTTTCATCTAGATTATTTTTGTTGGTTGATAGTAATAATATTATTTTCAAGTATATATTTTTTTCCTATTTTTCTTTATATTTTCATGTTGATTTATGTTAATTTATTCATTATTTATTATGTATTTATGCATAGTTATGCTAAGTAAAAATTATGATATATGTGTATATTGATATTCCTGTAAACATGTGATGAAAAAAATTATTTTCAAAGTGAAATACATGCTGGCCGAAACTTATAATGGCCTTTGAATAATTTTTCATGCTTGATTTTATGGTATTCTGTATTATTTTTATTATATTTTAAACTTGTAAAGGCTTCAAAATAATTTTCCCAAATTTTTGAAGGCCTTGGAAGGGTATTTCTGTGCTTGGCCAAATTTACATGTATGATTATGTAATGTGTTTTTATTTTTAGACTATTTCATAATTATGGAAATCTTAGGAACCAAATTGTAAAAATTTAAAAAAATTTTCTATGGCAATTCAAGCTTGGTTGAATCATGTAAATATCTTTAGAAGATTTTTCATACTTATTCTAATATATATATATATGTGTGTGTGTGTGTGTGTGTGTGTGTGTGTGTGTTTCCTACATTTTTTATCAATTTGGGGTCATTTTTGTAATTTTAAAAAGTTAGAGACTTATTTACAAAATTACAAAATTTTTGTTCTAAGACTAAAGGTACTTGGCTAAATGTTCATTGTTACTTTTGGTATGCTTTCCCAGTTGATTTTGATGTATTTGATATTTTATTTTGTATCTTAAATCATATAGGGACTAAATTGTAAAAGTTGTAATTTTATTCCAAGGCATCCATGCTTGGCTAAAGCATCTAGAGTTCTTTTAAGGATGTTTTTTCTCTCTGTATTTTTACTTATCTTGATGTGTTTTACGTATCTTTAACCTTCTAGGGAACTTTTTGCAAATTCTGAAAGTTCAAGGAATTGTTTGCAAAAAGATGGGGAAAATGGTTCTAAGGCCAAGGGTGTTTGGTTGAACCTTTGATGCGATTTTTGATGTGCTCGCCACATTGATTTTTTTTTGTGTGTTTTATGTTGTTTCATGATGTTTATTTCATGTAGGGATTACATTATAAAGTTTGGAAATTTTAGGAATCATTTAAAAAACCATGCATTTTAGGGTTAATGCAATATTTTGACATTTTAAAGAATATTTCTAGTATTCTTTTGGTCCTCCAAAGGGTATAGAAAATATTGAAACTTTTCGTATTCCTTTGGTTTTCATAATGAGGGTATGAAATGTAATTTTGAAAAATTTAGAGACTTATTAGCAATGTTTTCATTTTAGGTCAATCTTGAAGTTTGAGTTACCCATGGAAGGTATAATTGTCATTTTATATAATTTTTGAGTCTTTTAGGTTATCAGGATACTTATAAGTCGAAGTTACACCTTAGAGGCATTTTTGTAATTTTCCTTAGAATTGGGTCCTATGTGATCACCAGGATACTTTAAGTCAAAAATGTGTAGCAAGAATAGGTTTGTTTGTCTATAAAGTTATAGAATCTTTTAAGGTTACCAAGATACTTGTACATCAACGGTAGACCTTAGGGATATTTTAATAATTTATATTAGAACCAAGTCCTAAGTGATCAATCAAAATACTTCTATGTCGAAGGTGTATAGTAGGAATAGGTTCGTTTGTTTATGAAGATATCAAGTCCATTAGGGGTACCAAGATACTTTCATATCGAAGGTATTCCCAAGGGTATTTTGGTAACTTTGCTTAGAATTGAGTCATTTACAAATACTAGAATACTTCCATGTTGAAAGTACTCTAAAGGACATTTTGGTCTCATCAACCATGTTCGAGTCCTTGAAGTCTAGTTTTTATGTGTAGTCAAAATCGAGTCTTAAGATAAATTTTATTATTTATTATAAAAATTGAACTTTTAAATTAAGGCATGTCTCTGATTTTAAAATACTATGTGGAATTTCTCCTAGTATAAGAAAAAGGTTTTACAAATTATTTTAATAATGAGATATCCTTTTCAAAATGAAAATTAGGATTTTTTTCAAAGTTCTTAATGATAAAACGTTCGTATTCCTTTGATTCTCTAGTATGGGTATGGAAGATATTTTGATTTTCAAAAATATTAAAAACATGATTTTCACATACAAAATAATAAATCCGTTTCATAAAATTTTATTTTTGTGAATGGGAATCAAGACTAAATATCGAATATTAAAACCGAATAAAAATAAAAATTTAAATTAACATGTGGTTAATAGGTACTATTTTGGCATCATGAGAGGGTCGATTCTTACTTATGATTGTAATTGACTCTCAGATTCTTTTATATGTTTTTTGGTATAAATGCAAACCTCACAATTAGTTTTTTAAGGTTTCATAACCCTCAAATATGAACTTTGGGAGGTGACCAGTCTCAGCTGGCCAAAAGCAGATTGGTGGCAACTCTAAAAAAATGGTCGTTTTGTAACGACTATTTAGAATTAAATAGAGTAAGCAATTCATCTAGACAACTTGTCCCTAGACACAAAAAATAAGAAAAAAAATAATGATATGGCCCTTAAAAACAAAAAAAATAATGATATGTGGATATATATATATATAGGAATGAGGGATACACTTGCCTTTTAAGTTAGGCTGGTTAGGATCCATATCCAAGCCATATTATGATAGCTTGGCGACCCTGCTAAGGACTGATTAGAGAGTCCGACCTAAAATTAATCACATATTAAATAAATTTTGATTATGTTAGTTTCAATCGATATTTAACGATAATTCCTATTATTTTCAAAACAATAACTTTTATATTATGGAAATTCCAGTTTATATTTTTCACTAACATTATTGTTTGCTTTGCAGCATTATTTTTAGGGGAACTTAGGATAGGTTTTTATTATTTTTAAGAATCAAGTCATAAAAAGTAAGTTGTTCCCCTATACATATTGTGCACATGCATATGCATTTGATTCTCCTCCAAATATGTGGAGCGAACATAGGTACCCAATATTTTAGGAGAGGGCAAACTAGCTTTACCTTTTGAGGTGTTAGCCTTTATCTAGGCTAGTGAAAAACCTACCGATGTATATTTCTATGCCTGCGTAAAGTATTAGCCTTGTTATGAGTATGAAAGATACTCCCACTCGAATTAAACCCTTTTTGACATAACTCATGATGGGTAAGGATTAAGGTACCTCATCAGTTCTTTCTAGACTTGAGGAACAATTTAAGAACTTATTGCGATGTTTAACCTAAACCTCATGTAATGAGCTGTAAGGGCCTCACCTAGTTAAAGCCACACCAAATTCTAAAGAGTACCAGATTAGGTGTGCATGGGGAAGCACCTGTAGCCTTTTACTCTTATAATTTGATTTTCTTAATATTAATAAGTGTATGTTGTGTTACTATGATATATTTTACTTTTATTTATTTCTCGCATTAATTTGTTACGTTATGAAGGATTTTTCTTAATTTTTCGCATGACATTCATATACCATGGAAACATGTAAATGCATTCATGCATTTTTTTTACATCAGCAAGGTTCACAATTTTATATGCTCATGCATTCATAATTTTTACAATATACTAAAACTATTCCATTTATTGTATTTTTAAGGATCAAAACGTGGATAATCATTTAGAGGCAAAAAATAGGGCATAAGATCAAAAAGTAAAAGAACAAATTTTTAAATTAACATTTAAGGACTTGAAGGTTGGATCGAGTGTCCTATTAGACATGACAAAGGGAAAACACCTAATTCAACATTTACCTAGATCATTTTGCCTTCCAATCCTTTTGATCTTCCTAATGCTACTCCTTATCCTCTGAAGTCCACACTGAGAGAAGACTATGAGAGAGCAAACTCGATTCACTCCTTTTTACTTACAAAGAATTGTACTTTATTTTGTTTAAGTATTAGCTCATCA